>JAQGBU010000238.1:0-43678 GCA_034698605.1 Isotoma decorata
CAAAATGCATTAGACAAAGAATATTAGACAATGTACCATTAGACAAAATGGATTAGACAAAGTGACCTAGCACGAATTTGATAGCATGGATATTTCATTAAGTCATTTGGTATCTCATGAAAATATTAAATTTACTTCATGATATCATTTATCTCATTAAATCCTTCGGGTATTTTCTCCTAATTCTATATTTAGGGAACTTGATCTAGAATACAGAATTGAGGGTAACTATTATAATAAAACGTTGATCCTACAATTACAAAAATAATTTATCCACGTTGTAATTTCTTAATTATAGGAACTAACGAGTACCATTTTGATTCAAAGATCGCACTGACCCCCTGATGCTACTGCTGCTGGCAGTCACTAATAACGTAACCAGTTTGTATAAAACGACATCAACCCAAAATGTTTCTACTCCCTCACTGACAGAAATAAAGTTTTCCTCTTAGCTTAGACAGTTTCTTTTCCTTTTAGAAAATAGAGTAAAGAGCTCTAAATGACACAAAATAAACATCTTTTGGTACTCTATTATTACGAAGCCTTTGAATCTGAACAATAAAGAGAAAGTGGGCCGATCTACCAAACCCATCACTAATCACCATCTTTTCTCCAAAGGAAGTATCCATCCCAAATTTCCCAAACTTAATATATTTGTTTCCTGGTAATTTGATAGTGATCGAAGTAAACACGCGTGTCTTTCCCTATGTTGACTTTCTTCTCTTAAGCATCTTATTCTTTTAACATTTTAGGCAGAAATTCCGTAGTAAATAGTAAAGGAAGTAAACAATGACGGCGTAATTGTCTGAATGTATTTCTGTTCATAATTATAATATGAAAAACAAGTAGAAAAGATATCAATGTGAGTTCCAATTATGAAAATAGTAGTTCTTTGTCGTTATTTTGTCCTCGACTCGATTTTATATTTCATTATGAGTCAAATTATTGGGTATCAAGGAGTTTGTACCCTCAAGCACTCCGCAGGGACCTAGAACTAATGCCCTAATAAAGCATCACCGAAGGAACTACAACAGACCACTATGCATTTTATCTCTCTAGTGGAAAATGAATGAAAAATAACCATCCTTACCTTTCTAGCTTCACCCTTAAAACTTTCGTTGTACTCTTTAGTCTTAAACCCTGATCAACTATCCAGTAAAATAGCTGTAGCAAGTTACTAACAAACTAGCAAGCTGGTATAATTATCTCTAAGAGAGGTAATACATATGTCTTGGTTTCTTGGTAGTGGACACAAGGGGAAGTACATTAACTCTACTTTTAGAGACCCACTGATCATTAGTTGTGGTCCTTAGTCTTGTCACAGGGTGAGGTTAGTGAGGTAATAAGTGGTCTCTACAATGGTCATAGAATAGATTCACATTTTTACTTGAGCTCTAGTAAGAAAATACCTTTCGTCTGGGATGGAGTGCATTCCTCCGGATAGGATAAGTTCCAAAGACGAACAAACCAATTTTTGGCACTAACAATAAATAAAATCTGCATTTTTATATTACCATGTGCAAAAGAAGTTCAAAGTGGTCGTGACAAACAAGAGCGTATTTTTTTTATCTATCTGAATCTCAAGTACTATTTAAATGTCTTCATCATCCAAAGCCAACTCCATACTTTTAGTATGCAGCATCCGCATCTGTCTCTCTTAATAGTGGTAGTAGTAGTTACCTAAGTTTAAAAAAAGAAGTCAGACATTAATAGATCGCTGTTTTTGATAACTCTTCCCTACAAGTTTTTATTCTTCCCAAGGCATTCTCAAATCTAGAATCAAGACAGATGAATGGAAATACTTGGTTTGTATAATAAAAAACAGATCTCTGTGAGATGGACTAGGACTGTGAAAAGTAAAGGGAATGAAGGGAAAGGAATGTATATGTGTAAGTTTGGAGACTACTAGGAGCAAGTTGACTCTCAGTCAGAAGTCATGAAGTAAAGTGGATTTATCGGTCTTTGGGTAGGTAGTTAGTTATGTCATCACATCATGAAGAACAGAAATAAATTGGAGAAGAGAGGGTTGGAGAAAGCAATCTTGTGCAGATTTTAGTGGTAGATCGTTTCAGCATGGTCAACGCAATCCATATGGAGACAAAGGGATGTGATGAAGTAATAAAAAGGAAATGAAAACGAAATCGGAGAAAAAGGAAGCCTGTTTGCAGAACGGGAAATAATAAAGTTTTACTCTGTAAGCTTTAACATGTCAGTGGTACTTACTTATTTCTTACTATTAGGACGAACCTTCTCGTTCTACTGTCATATATCATCACAGTCGTTTCATTTTCATCATAGTGTATCTTAGCAGAGGAGGTACGCTTGGCTGGATGGTTGTGATCTTTGACGTATCTCGGGCTACTTTATTATTACATATTGTTACATCTTATATATAGCACATCATGCAAAATACACATGAAACATGAAACTAATCAGTCTTCCTTCATACTGAATAAAAAAGAAGAAAATGAATAAAAAATCGTCTAAGTGCCAAACAATCATGATTTTCTAGTCTCCATGGTTGATACATTCTTCTTGGAATGGAAATCTTATAATGCTGGAGACTAGAGAGACTCATATGAAAAAAAGTTACAAAATCAAAATTAAACTAAGGAATATTATTAGTTTCTTGGGACTTCATGGAACCAATAAAGTAAATCTAATAATACTAATTGACAAAGAGATGTATGGCTATTTTCAGTAGATTTATTTGCATCTTGAGCTCCGAAGTGTGAACATACTTGAAAATTTAATTCTTCGTTTTAGTTTCGAACTTGTTGCTGACGAATAAACAACTGTGTCATAAAAGGCTTAAGAAGTAATAACTGCTGGTAATAGTATCGTAAAAAATTTTCGAATGTATTTTTAATTTGAGAAAATAAAAATATTGCACTAAATGTTGTCAAACGACATCTTTATGCAATTGGTTTCCTTTTGAAAGTGAAGTTAGTGACATTTTATTTCTACCGTAAATTGCATCTGAAAGTTTTGAATTCCTTTAGGGTTAACGTTAAACTTGTTATTTTTGGGATTTGGATTTTCAACAGTTTTTTTTCATCGGGGCTTGGTTTTCTGAAGGAATATTTCTACATCACTTAAGTCAAGTATAGAATTTTAGGAGATGATGTATATGGTTATGTTTCTGATTATTAGGGAGTGTTTTCAGTGCTAATTTTAAGAAATTATTGAGTGCACTTCTTTGAGATCAGTTTGAAGAGGAATTGGATCGTATCCTTTTCCAGTCTCAAAAGTTACTGTTTCTTTTCATCAAAGATTGTTAAAGGGAAAAGTTTTAGTCTCGTGAGAGTTTTGGGCAAAGAGAAACTTCATAGTGAAAGTAGAGGTACTACTTGGTATTTCTCTCGTATTTTTTTACACTACTGTCAAACTAAAATGAAACGCTTCCCAGCAGAGTCAAAAGTTAAAAGTACACCATGGTGTGCCATTTAAAGCGATTTGGCAATTCGATTCATCCAAAGTAAGGTCTCTTTTTACCTTTGCTCAGCTAAATTAGTAGAGGTATATTGCTTCTGCTGATTCATCCAATGTTGGAATTAAACCAAGTTACTTACTTTAGTATAAAGTTTGGAAAACGTTCAGTTTAAGTCGCGAACGTCAAATTTACTAAGCTCATGTCTTGTGATTATAAATTATTAAGAAGGTTACATACATACACGATATTGAGATATGAGATCTATTTAAAGTGTAGAAAATTCAAAAGACTATTAATTATTTATAGTCTAGTCTGATTATGTGTTTAATTTAATATTACAGAGAAATTCAACTGCAGGAAAAAAAGGCGTGTCTGCAAATCTTCTTCGCAGAATGTCGACAAGCACATGGACCACCACAACGTCTGCAACAGGGATGGTAAGATGCAATTCAAATTGTAACTTTCTTCCTAAAAATAATCAAAGTTTTGATCTAATGATACGATGAAAAAACTACATGGTTCTTAAATTCCAGCCAACATTAGAGCCCCAGCCACATGCTCGAAGAAGACGATCAGCTTCGTTCCGTTCTGCAATGGGTAAGTCAATCCCAGACATCCGCAAAGTATCCCCCTTTCCTTCACTTGTCAAAGTATCCATGAATTGACTATGCATTAAGAATCATCCCTCAAAATATGAAGTTTGTACACTTTTGCATGTGACTGAGTTGGGTTTGAAGGAAATGAAAATGAACTAAAACTAAAATTAGATAGAGTTATACAACAAAGTTTTAAGATTTTGGATTTTCCTAGTTTTCAATACATGAATTGCTCGTTAGTTTGAATGAACGATTGCTAATTGCACTTGGAAGAAGTTAACTTTTGTGCATGATAACTGAAAAGAGAATACTTAAAAGTAGAGTATATAGTCTCCAAGTTGTAAAAACTCTTGTGACTTGTTCATCTTGTGGATTTGTCACCAAAAAGATCATAAAGAAAATATATTATATGGGGATTTGATTGTGAATGACTTGAACGCTTTGAAACTACTCAGAACTAATTACATTGCTGTTTGAGAAAATACGACATGTCTTACTTCCGCATGAGAAACTAACAGAGAATTAACAAAGGAATAGGGTTGAGCCAAATGAATGGAGATCTAACCCTCTATAATGATAATGCTATGTATAAATATAACAGAAGGAACTCCTGGAAGCAGTCCAACCCAACAGTATGGGTTGATTCCGATAACCCTATCGGACAGAGAAAGTGGCAGCAGAGAGAATGGTACCAAGGGTCCGTCTGTATCTCCAGCCTTGGCAAGCTTCAAATTGGGCTCTATGGGGGCAAGTATGGGTGGTGGTCCAGGGCTTTATGGATACGCTGGATACTCATCACCTCATGTTCCAAATGCTGCCTTACAGGCTTCTCATAAAGCTCGCAGCTTTTCAGCAATTGCTCTATACGCTTCCACAGGTTGGCTTTTGGTTTTTATTAACTTCTAATAATTTATTAACTTAAGTGCAGTTCCGAAATGCTCATGTTACAATTTTAAGGTTGGGTTAGTATCAAAGAAAAATGGATGCGTCAATATTAAAAGTGACTTCGGGTTGCAATAAATTTTGTTGACTCGTGCTTTAACAAAGGAATGACTCGAGTGTGTTATAGGCGACAGCAATACGGAAACCCATTGAACGCTAAAGTGTTCAATTAACTTTACCTCAAGGCTATAATACTCTCTTTAAAGTAGATTTATCTTTTTGCTCAAAGAAGGAAGTAGAATTCCATAGTAGAGTACCGATAATAATCTTTTCTCTTAGGAATTTAGCAAACAATTACGTATACAACTTCTTCGCCCGTAGGGTTTTGATTCTGATACCATTTACTACCCACCCGATTCAACATAAATTCTTCAATTAGGAGTTGGATCCGAATGGCAAAACGAATTAGGTCATGATTTAGATGACAGAAAATTTTCCATGCATACAAAGGAAATTACTTTCATTTTCTTTGTGCGACATTAATGGCGGATTTTGTCAGATTTGTCAAAGAGATAAAGACGTCAACCCACTCAAAATCAGTGTCCCTGTCCCTACTTATACTACCTAATACACATAAAAGCAAGGTAAATTTTCAAATTGGAATCAGCATGGGTACGCGTAGATCTCTATATATCTCTCTACCTGCTTCATCTACCGTCTACTCTCTTGCCTTTCCAAATTAAATTAGGAAACCTAGAGAACTTCTTGAATGCAAAGTACCTACGTACCTTTTACGTAGCTTTTGAATTTTGCATGAGACTAGTGGCGAATGGTTAGATTTACATCTTGTGGTATAAAGTCTTATTATAATGAGTGAATCAAGTAGTAACAAAATACTAAAACTGGAAGAGAAAGCACCACGATGAAGATGTGTAGTCAAGAATCAAGAAGTAGGGGTAGGAATTATGCAGTTGTTGATTGTTCCTACTACTACTACCCGTTTTTCTAGATATGTGTGCTTCCTATATACAGTTCGGAACTAATGAGAAGAGGACGACTTGCCTTATTCCTAGATTCACATTTATTCTCAAGTCAGTAAATATACAGCATAGTTACATTGCATGCGAAGTGTATGATAAATAGCTACGTTTATTATTATTGTAAATTTTATGGGATTCTATTTATTTGTGCTTCAATCTGGTACCTATCCTTGTATCTTTTTTCCACCATTTATGGCAATGGAACTATTCTTACTACTTTTTAGGAGAGGAAGCGCATTTTTGTACAATGCAAATGAACGTGCATACTCGTAGATTCGTGGAATTGGTGCCAAGAAAGAAATCCTCTCAGCCATTTTGACATAAAAATTGTACTTATATTCTAGCAGACCTTGTGTAACATTATGTACCTTAGGCAGATATGAATACCTAAATTTCTTTTGTGTCTCTGTATATTCCGATTGTTTCTTGATTTTAAAAATGGAAGTGAATTTTTGATGATAGTCAATTCCTTTTAATTTACATTTGACCATAAAATCCAAATCGAAATTTAGAAATTACTCTTTTATTCTGTTTAGTTAAAAAAATCCTTTACAGACTTAATTTGAAAAAGTTTTAAAGATTTTATTTCATTAAGCTTCATGAAAATATCTGCAACACTATAGTACTAAAAACTTCCTATGAATTCCAAACTTTTAACTGATTGTATAAATGATTGCAAACTTCTGTAATTGACTCTGTCCCTCAAGATAATTCTTTAATTTACTACCTTTTTATTTTACGTCATCCAAAGATAACAATGAGTCGTAGGGCTTAAATCAAAAACTACTTTCTAGCCCTGTTTCCAACAAATATTTGTAGGGTTATTACACCCTACATTTCGAAATTCCAGAGCAAACTTGGTAGCAAAAGATGAATGACAAGGCATCATTATAAGCCCTCTTGGCATTGCGTGTTGTCTTTCAGCGCTTGTGAATTAGGTAGGGCAAAAGTGTAGAATAATAGCATGTCACATTCAACTGGAGATACTATTGTATTTTGAGGAAATATCAGAACAAAAGATTCTAATGGTTGATTAATTAAGCTGACTGAGCTCAAGAGATCTTGAATTCTCATTATCTGTCTCTACTGTTGAGTAACTTTCCATCATCTCATGCCAGTCACACCAGACCAGATAATATTATAACCAGTCCCATCTCAATTCCACTATTTCCCTCAGACAGAGAGAAAGCAAGAGGTAGATAGGATTGGAAATACACAATGTTAACCCTCTTTCTATCCCATATAACACATTCCCTATTATTTTAAATATCTGCCAGAGATATACATGACACGAGACTTAAAACTTAAAAGTCTCTTTTAGTCAATCCTCTACTTGACTAAATATAATATATGTATGTAGTGAGAACACGTCGAATAGTCTGCCACTAGTGATGACAATGATTATTATTACGACTTCAGGATGACAATGAGGGCTTAAAATTCCACGTTTGTTATGTGCACCCCTACTAGATTTTTGATGTGAGGATCCCTTTCCAAGTTAGAAATTCGTATGAAAGGAAAGTGATGTGAAGTAGTAGTAGGGGTGTTGGTGTTTTCCTTTTCTGTAGGGACAAAATGATTTAACAGTTGAGCGTTGAAGAAAGGAGAGTAACCATTATTTTCCCAAAAGGATCAAGGAGCTCTGTGTGTCTGTTTCGTACAAACCTAATTAGCTTTGCATTACGTTATTGTTTGGTGACAGGAAGGAATATATTATTTTCTGGAATGGGAGACGTGTACGTCAAATAATTCTTGTATTTTCATAAATTTGTTTTAAGTTAGACAGCTTGCTTTCTCTGTGTAGATGTGTATATGGAGAAAGCTTAATTTAGGAGAGGAGAGAGAGAGAAAGGGAATTAAATTCATGCTTCAGAAGTCTTCCTTTTGCCAGAAGAATTCACGTCACTAAAATCTCTGTTGACTTCTTAAGTTAGAAATCTTTATTTGGTATGTTTGGCTTGTTTAAGGTAACTCTACTGTTTATTAGCCAGTTGGAATAGATTGTCTTTTAATTTGCTTATTTTTTATTCATGGAAAGGCATGTTGCGTTGTTGGCATTTATAAAAGGAAAGGGTAGAGTTCAAGGCTGATGACGAAGGGAGAATGTGAGATTTATTTGGGACTCGGGATACAGTTTACATGGTTATAATATCATTATTATCTTGTTACTCACTTTTGTTTCGTTGTTACAGAAAATCCAGTGTGTTACAGTTTTATCAAAATTTTATCATTGAATAGGTGACAGTTGAGTGAAGGGTGTGACTTTTTTTTTATTTATTTGTTTTATACGACTGGAAGGCTTGCTTTTGAAATGAACACTTTTTGAGTCATTCCATGATTTTTTGATACTGTGTACAGGAAACAAAGCAATTGTAACTCGAAGTCAGTTTCAATTAAAATTTAGGCTAATTCGCTTTTCTAAAAGGAGCTGAATAATTTAAAAAATACTAATAAAATTTTAATACGCATCCAAAGATTGCTTGTTTTGTAAATATTAAATAAAATTAATGTATTGTGCTAATGTTTCTACAATGGGTTTTGGCAACTTTATAGCCGAAGTATTTCTGAAGGAAAATTCAATACATTCATTATATATAAGTTGCCCGTGTCTAATATTCTATTTAAGTTATTTTTTTTGCAAGGTAATAATTTTGCATTCAAATTACTGATGCCTTCGTCCATTGTCTGTTTTTCATGTTGATTTTCTTGGAATAATCTTACCGAACATATTGCCTGCTGTCCGGTACGAAAATTTTTCATATGGATTCGGTGAAATAAATCTAACTTGAATGATATCATCACTACAATACTGCTTGCGTCAATTATCTACAAAAATGCATGAAAATTTTATTAATATCAATATGATATGAATTTTTCAAAAACTTTTTGGATGTTGGGAAATATAAAATTGGCAAAAATAATTTTTGGGGAATGTGGAATGGCAAATGTCTTGTTTGATCTGTTGGATTTGCTGACGGTGCATCCCTTAAAGATAGTCGTCGTCGATACAGTCAACAAGAGTTTCCTAACCAGTCACAAAGGAAAACAGTATGTAGTCTTCATCCTTTGTCTCCTTCAGACTTGACACATCTCAATGCCCTGGCTGCGTCTACGGGGATTGGAACATCTTCACCAGGAACTAAGTCAGCATCTGCTTCCGTTTCTGCTGCAGGGTCGAATCGAAGCAGTCCAGTTGGAACTCCTGTACCATCTCCTGCTCCTTCTCCAGTACCATCAAGGGATCCAAGTCCTTGCCATTTCTCATCAAGGCATAATCAACAAAGGGACTCTTTATCCGGGGCTGGGGACTTTACTCCAAGGACTTCTCTCATTGACTCGTGTGGAAGTAGCTTAAGCCGAAAATCATTATCTCCTTCCAACTCGACCACTAATCTCGTAGCACCTATCATCAATCCGCCCACAAATCCTCCGGTAGCTTCAACCTCTGGCCATCATCAGGCTACCTGCAGCAATTTGGAAAACCGTCTACGTGATTATTCCCCTCCGAAAGTGATATTTCAATCAACTAATGATCAAACAGAGTCCGGCTCCTTTTCAGTCAATGATGGAGACTCCCTTGGTCTTCTCAGTGGCAAAAATCTTGCCACTTGTTCTTATCTGGATAATCCAGACGAGGATTGTAGCAATGCCAGCACATTGGGCGATGGACCAGGCCCTCCTGATAGCTCATCTGGGAATTCTAACTCAGTTAGGCTGAGCCCTGTCACTTTCACTGTCCAAGAGCCAGCAGATGATAATGATCAAGATTCTATTGTGTTCGAAGATGTGAGTAACGTCTTTATTTCATCTTTTATATAGTCTATAAGATCATTTAACTTTATAATTACAAATTACTTTTACTCTAGCCTTTTCTCTTCTCTTAACTTGGACTAACTACAGTGGCATTTATTTGCTTGACATTTCACTATGAACATTTTCAGAGATTAGAATTTTACAAAGTAATTATAAATCTCTCCGAATTTGAGTAAACGAACTCCTTAGGAATTAGGAACACACTATTTACTTAGAAACACTAAATCTTCATGTCCTTACGTATATCACTTTTACGACCAGATGTACAGGAAATGTAATTTTATGGACGCTATGCTCAAAACTTAAAACGCAGTTGTGGTGTTTCCAGCATTCTTGTAGGTTTTGTTTACAAGCTATATATTATTTTACAGCCGAGAAGTTTTTTATTCCCTTTTGTTCGCGGAAGAAACTGAGAATAGATGTAAAACATTTTTTACTTCCAAATAATTTATTAGTGCTACTAATCCAATTCTATGCCGGACCCATAGGGTCGTCCATATGTAACATTAGATATGTAGTGCCTTTAGAATTCAGGATATTTGACTGACAATGGACCACGAAGGTGACCATGCATCATTATTTTACAATTTTAGCCATCATTGACTATTGTTTAGAGCAGGTGAATAGCGAGCACATTTAATTTGATTATATATACATATCCCGAACATATTGTTTGGCTTCATTAGTTTACTAGCCATTATGACACGAAGGACACTAAGGGCTACGAATCTGGTTGATAACAATTATTAGTTCGGTAAATCACTGACCCTCATTGATGATACACTTAATCTCGTGCATGACTACGTTCAAGCTTGGAGTGGAAGTAATTCCATTATATTGTAGTCGAGGTACAAATGAGTCTGATCCACGGTCTAGTATGCTGTGAACTAATAAATGAATGCAAAAGACGCTTCGTTGCCTCATTTCCTTTCTCGGATTTCTAATTTTAAAGTTCCAAGTACTGGCTTAATTTGTCCCCAGAATAATACCCAATCTCATTATCAGTACATCCAAAGTAGTCAATTAGTGGAGAAATACATACAAAACTTATGAAAGGATTCGAAAATATATTTATGTCAGAGTTTTTCTAGCAAGAATATTAGGCTTTTCCCTTCATCGCTGAAACGAAAATTATGGTAAATGAATGAAATGTAATATGTGAAGGGAAGACTGTGAAGGACTCTCAATCTGTTCTTTTTAATATTTTCAGGCAATTTCCGTCATACTAACAAAACAACCTTATTTTCCTTCTCCAGAGTAAACCATTAATGCATATTAAAGAAAGAGTCTATCACTTAGGACATTTCTTGAGCTATACAGAACCTACGTTGTTTGTTTCAATTTAACTTGTCCATTTCCAAGTATTCCAGTCCTGTCAGAGGAGCTATGTCATGTCAGTTAGGCCATGTCAGAAAAAAACGAAACAAAGTACAAAAAATAAATGATTACGATGCGAAACTCTTATTACTATCACAACCCATAAACCGCAACGAAGCCACACACGCAATTTGTGTTGTTACTTGACGTGCCCATTAATTTTGTTTGCATGGTTTAAAATTCTTTTGGAGACTTTATCATACAAAACATGCCACAATACATGACATTTGAAGTGGATGCTTTCTCTAGGAAAAGTGCTAAGTCTTCCTACTACTTCCGCTTTCACCCTTACTATACATTATTACTACTACTGCTACTTTTAGCAGTGGGAAGAAAGACAAAACCACGTTATAATTTCAAGTTGTTTGTGAAGTTGTTGGAAATTCTGGACACTTTTCTGTCTTCTTCGTCCCTAATATTGATTTTCGAACTTGAATGTTTAGCGCATCTATTAAGTGCTTCTACTGCTAGTAATAGAACCACCACACTTTTACTTCACTTACCTATTATATTATATTCATTCCTTACCCTTCTCCAGTTTCCTCTCGTACAATTCTTATCTTTCTGAGAAAGAAAGTCCTTTACTGTCGCAATTTTCTCCCTTTTTCTTTCTTGAGTGGACGAAGTAGATGCGTGTAACTGTTTGGGACAAAAGAGGTTCCCACGCCATGAACCAAAAGGGCACTCTACCTTGCTCAAACAAACCTTCAATACGGTTTGTTTTGTCATGTGGCTAAACGAGGTAACTGCATAGACTAAAAAAATAAGAACGAATCTCTTTTATCATTCTTGATGCCATAATAGCTGATGGTATGGGCCAAGTACAGTAAAATTTAGGTGGCAGGAAGATCCTCGAGAGTAAAGGTAAAGCTATGGAACGCTTTTTTCAGAGAAAGAAAAAATTGAAGTAAAATCATCATCATCTGGCCAACAGAGTTTTATAAGTGGTGTAGAGGTGATTGATTGTTGTTGTATGATCAGTAGGATAGTAGGATAGCATTGTGTAGAATAAACTTATATTTAGTCTAAAGAATTTACAGAGGCTTAAGAGAAAGGATCTTTAAGAGCTCCTCTAAATCTTTATGTTTTAGTAATTGATTCTCCAGTATAGGTTACGAGGAACGAAGAGCTTTTCTTCTTGTTAAGGTACAACGCACACTGCGTAGAAAGCGTTTTTACTTGTAAATATATACGGTCCAGAGGTTCAGAGGTTCTTTTTTCTCATTTATTTTTTACATAGAACCATTAACTTTTTGGATAGGATGCGTACAAAAGTTATACTCTTTTAGATCAACTATGCATACAAATTTCTTCTATCACTTACCAAACTTGCTCATTTTGATTATCCTTTTTTGAATTACATAAAAACTTTCGTAGTCATACCAAAAACATTTTGACCATTCGTGAATATAAGTAGCATAAAAGCCGTAAGTACAAAGTCTCTGATAAAAAATAGAGGGGATTTCACTCGGAAAAGTATTTTAGGTCACAAAAATTAAACTCGAATATTAAATAAAATAGAATAGGATACTAGATATTGAAAAGACCTTGAATGGTTGAAATATAATCCAGGATGAGCTACAGCAGGGTTACAAGTGATCTACCTTTTGTTGTCATAATACCATCATCACACGTGTACAGGTAAACTAGGATTTAGGTTACAAGTGACGCATTTTCCCCTTATCAAAAGAGGAAGCTTTCCAAGCACCTGGTTGTTTCCCATAAGACCCATGAAATGGAAAAAGTTCAGGTGCCTCGGCATGAACAAAAAGCCCAGAACAATCAAAGCGTGTCACTGTGGAATGTGTGTAATAATATTACTTCTATACAGAAGCGGTTAGAAGTTTACGAGTTGATGATATGATGATAACCCAGTAAAACCACACGATTGCTTTTAGGGTGAAAGGAAATGATAATATGACGTAGTTTTGCACACAACAAACAAATGCGTTTTCTCTTGTTTCTTTTTGTTTGAAAAAGTAGAGACTTTTCTTCAATATGACATGACTGAAACACGCCTAGTTAATTTTTTTTATTGTACTAGTTTGATTGGAAATAAAACTCTGATAACAAATTCTGGGAACATGACTTGATGACCTGCTTTGATTATTTTTTTAGGTAAAAGTTATAGTTTCCAATAAAATTGAAACTTATTTTCAACAATTTGTTTGTAGTACCGCACAGCAGTGATAGTATCCCCTGATGGAGTACAATTCAACCTTTCGCAAATTTCTATGGATCAATACCTCTGTCGACTAAATGAATGGGACTATCCGATTTTTGACCTAGAACGTAGCTCCAAAACACAAATACTCAGTCATGTATGTTATCAAATTTCTAAAATTTACAAAGGTTTACCGTTTCACGTGTATTCTTAGTAGATTTGTCTCTGATGAATGTACTTTTGATCTGTAGATGACCTACAAAGTTTTCCTTGAGACTGGACTTTTTGAAACATTCAGAATACCTATTAGAGAATTTATCAACTACTTCCACGCGTTGGAGCTGGGATATCGTGACAAACCATGTAAGTGACAAGATATTTTAAATCAACATTTCTCTCATGGTTTTTGCTGTTTGAGTTCGAAATCTTGTGTTAAAGCTGAGGTTTATGCTGAATGTATTACATGTGTGAATTATACTTGATTGAATTCCCTGATGTAGTTGAAAAAATATTAACGATTCGAAAGAATATATAGATAGATAGTTAAATGCGATTGATTCAAAGAGATGAAAGTTTTGTGTAACTTAAAGCAATGCCCCTGAAAAATTGTAAAATCTAAGAAGAGAAATTTTTCGGTATTTTTTTGTTCAGATCACAATCGGATGCATGCTGCTGACGTTCTTCAAGGGGTATTCTACTTTACGACCCAGTCAATACCAGGTTTCGAGATAATCCCTGGTGATCCTGACACACCGAGCAACACTGGTAATGAAGTATTTTGTTAACTTGTTTCCCCAGCAGCTTAAGTCTGTAGGGTTGTAACTTGTGTGTGGATAATTTTGATGAAAAAGCTTTTAAGGGTACGTTTAGCTGTAGTTGAAAAATTCTATTTTGTGCTAATTAGAACTTCGGACCGATCGGGTTATATCATAAATTATCATAAATTATTCTAATGGTTCTATATTTATAGCTATAGCACACGGTGTGGATTTATTCATGGGAAATTAGCTTTAAAAAATAATGAAATGAGCTATAAGGACAGTGATTGATGCCATGATAAATGATATTGTTAGATTGTAGTTCAAGGCCTTGGTACGCTGATATGAAGGACGGGTATGGATGTATGGGTGCAAACTTACCTGCACTAGAGCTTATGGCATTATACGTTGCGGCAGCGATGCATGATTACGATCACCCCGGAAGAACTAACGCCTTTCTGGTTACCACTCATTCTCCACAAGTAAGAAAGTTACTGTTTATAATATAGTGAATTTTTGTTTTTAAAGAATATAAGAAAGTTTAAGTACAGAAAACAAGAGCCCAATATTAATGAATGCCTGGGGTTGGGTGAATTAGTGCAATTTACTTGTTTTAGAAGTGACAGAATCTGAAGAATATAATGTTGAATTTCAATACTTATAATTTTTAAATGTGGGTGAAAAAATAATGCGGAGATGTTGAAAAACAATTGAACTGTTTACACTAAACCTGATCAATTGTAGCCAATTTGATGAAAAAAAACTTGGTTTAGACGCCCTATTTGTCAGTCAGTATGTCCCGCACAGGCAGGCTAGATTTTAAGGAATAAAAAGAACAGGGAGTAATTCTTGATACGGGATTTCAGGCCATTTTATACAACGATCGGTCAGTTCTGGAGAATCATCATGCAGCAGCAGCATGGGGATTGTTGTTAAACAACCCGAACTTTAATTTCCTGAAGTATCTGGACAAGGCAGAATTCAAAAGGTTTCGGTTCCTTGTCATCGAAGCAATTTTAGCTACAGATTTGAAACGGCATTTCGAAATTTTGTCCGAGTTCAATTCCAAAGTTAATGAAGATGACTCCCCTGGAATTGATTGGAGTTCGGAAGAAGACAGACTCCTTGTTATGGAAATATGCATCAAATTAGCAGACATAAACGGACCATGCAAATTCCATGACATTCATGTCCAATGGACCTACCGAATTGCTGAGGAATTTTATGAGCAAGGTACGCTATGAAATTAACAGTAGTCATTCATCAAATGAAATTGATTAGTGGGTTCATAAGTCCTGTTTAATAAACGTTTGTGCAAATTCATAAAGTTTAACTGCATTATAATAGCGAATAAGAGAAAAAATTTCTGAATTTCTGTAGGTGATGAGGAAGTTCGACTTGGTTTACCAATTTCACCCTTTATGGATCGATATCACCCACAGCTTGCAAAACTTCAAGAGTCATTTATCAACCATTTGGTAGCCCCACTTTGCAATGCCTGTGCAGAGGCAGGGTTGCTCCCGGGTTTATGGGAAGAAGACGAAGGAGAAGAGAATCAGAATCAGAATGAAGAGGAAACTACCGCAGATGAGATATCCATTATGAGCTGTCCGGAAGGAGATGCCGAAAATGATGAGTCCTCTTACTCTGATGATAACAAAAGTGAAACAGATAAATCCAAAAGAAAAATATCTTGTCTTCATACAAAGCATCTAGAAGAAAATCATCGCTATTGGATGAACGTGATAAAGGTAAATAAACAACTGGAGCAATAAAACTTTCATCAAAATCCTTTTTCTTTGTAAAGGAACGTTTTAGCCGCAGTTAATTTACCAACCCAACACAATAAGATCAAAGGCCACCACATCAAACTTCAATTTATTAGCATTCTCCTAATTAGATTTTGGCTTTTGTATCTTCTTCAACTAGAATACTACACAAAGCTCGCAATTCGATTTCGTTTTTCTAGGCATCTCCGTTTAATTAAATGACTCTGACTGAAAGCCATCAACGAGTGGGAGTCAAAGTAATAATGTAAATGTAATAATAATATCCTTTGGTATATTATGGCCATTAAATATATGGATGATATCCAGTTTCCTTTATTTAGAGAAATCTCCATTTATACGTTTTAGTAGGACAGAGGTAGTATGTAATAGAATACCTCCAATTTAGTCTCTTTCCTTTCTTCTCAATTAGTGTGAAACAACCACTAAGGATAATTTGATTGTATCCTATTGTTTTTAAGGAAGATTTCAATGTACATCAAGTTTAATTTTGTTTAGTGAAATCTTGGCACAGTAAATTGCCTTGATTGCTTAAGTTTCTCTTATATTTGCTTGACAAAAAATAATGTACTGATTGTCAAGAACAGGGATTTAATAAATTTCCTAATATTGAATTAGATCACGGGCATCTAAAACGCAATTCCTAGTTTTCAATGCCCTATCATTTCAGAGTTACCTTAATTCCCTTCATTTCCCTACAACTTTTATTGTTCGTTTCGTTGATATTGATTGGTATTGTAGGTAGGTAATTGAATTTTATTAAAAGATTCTACGTGTATCACAAAGCGGAAATTAAATTTTCCCCTGGTTCCAAAAGAAACTTAATATTGAATCTGCAAGTAAATGTTTTCCCTACTTTCTCCTTGCAAAATAAAATAAACACGTTTTCAATAACTGCAAATTGGCCCAAATTGCGATCGCGATCAGGAAAAACTAATATATCTATATATTAATACCCGTTTATTCATAATATTACTAGCGAGACTACAACATTTTGAACAGTACTGGGAATAAAGTAGAAGAAGATAAAACGCTGGTAGAAAATATTGGTTACCTCGTAAAAAATACTAATTAAAAAATATTTATCTACCGAATAAAATACCATCCTTGATATATGATTCAATAGGAAGAAGCAAAGAAAAAAGAAGACGGGATAAAAACAGAATCAATTGCAATTTCTACTGAAGATCCAATGGAAACTATTGAGGAAGAAAACAACACACCTCACTCGCTTAACAGAAGCTTCAGTTTTGTAAGTTTATTTGTCAATCAGTTTTAAAAAACATAAGCTTTTAGTTGTTAAAAAAAATATGAAACTAATGATTCCATTTTTTTTCATTTATTATCCAGGAGAAAGAAGACTCAAAATTGTGATTCAAGGAGAAACGAGTTCGTCGAGTGCCAAAGCAATCTCATCAAAATTCATAATAAACCAACTATCCAACATATTAATGAACAGGAAAAACTGTCAAGTCATGAATAGATATTATATACCACGATAAATTTATAAAATAACTTATTCAAAGTGTAAACTACTTCAACTTCTACAAACAAACAAAGGGGGTATATAACATTTGGTCAGATCGGATGCATTTTTACCCTTCCAATTATTACGAAAAATTCTAAAAATCCAATCAGAAAGCGATATAAAATATACATTAACAATTCTAACAACTGCACTCGGTTCAATTCACAATGAAACTGCAGAACTATAGAAAAACTAAAAGAACCAAAGCATGCACAGACATGTATGTGGAGAAGAAGTATGAGACTTTTATAAAAACAAATGTTACACCGACAGAACAATTTTTGTTAGAAACTATAGGTTTGAAAGAAAAAAATCTAAATCGCTTCACACGGTATCGATATCACACACACCCTCAAATATTCTACTTTGTCTACCAATCGACATTGACATACAGATTTCAAGTCATTGGAAAATATAATAGCAGAAAGGAAGCTATCAAATTCACATTTATCCTCTCCAAATGTAATTGATGAATTGGAGTAAAATATATCGTAATACTGTCAATATTGATAGTAATATTTTAAGAGTAATAATATAATGTCAATGTCGTGTTTTAATGTGTCATAAGATATAAGAGAAGGGTGGAATTTAGGAAGAAAAGGAGTTGAAAATAATATTATTGGTATCGAAATGTATCGAGGAAGTATCTGGGTTTAACGAGAAGAAAGCCACGCAGTCTTATTTCAAACTCTTACGTAGAGTATATAATATTTATCGTGGTGTTATTTCAAAAATTAAAAAAAAGGAAAAAAAAAGAAGATTTTCATTGATATTAGCCGACTTATCTTATTCTTCAGGTAGTTTTATCAGAAGATTGTGTGACAATATGAATATGGGTTTACGGATGAGGGTATTTTGATGAATATTTTGGAAAGCTGATTTGATTTTTGCTAATGAGAAAAGCGGATTTGGATTGACGGTTCATTGATGATAGGTGATAGTATATATATATTGTAGTAGTTGTACGTTAGTAACGTTAAGTCTAAGTGATGATGGGGAGCGAAGTCAACAGAGAAGCACAAAATGGTAATTTTATGATAGATTGAAGCGATTCGTTGATCGAGTGAGTGCTTCTTTAATTTTTAATTAATTTAGGGAGATCTGTTAAAGATTTTAATTACATAATGTACAAGATTTAAATGCGTTGTTCTTACTGCTTATTTTACCTACTTGACTTTGCAATTTTATTTGTCTGTTTTATTTTAATTTTTTATAAGGATTTTTTTCACGTATTCTTCTACTAATTCTGATATCTGGTTTTTGAATTTAAAAAAAAGTGTTGGCAAGTTTTTGATAAGTTGTCCGAATTGGGAAAAGTAAAAAAGAGGCTTTAATAGCCGATAATGTATGGGGTAGGGTATATTTGCGTGGTAATGTCGCCCACAATTCGTGGTCAACCAGAGTTGGTTAGAAAGCCGCAACCACTAAAGTTTGGAAAGTGCATTCCCACATCGAAAATTTATCGACTGATTGTGAAATCTTTTGTGGATAGATTCAATATTGTATTGTATGCCGCTGTTCTTTTCAGATATTAGTTGACTCTTTTAATGAATACGACTTCAAAAATGATAGAAGATAATTTTTGGAAAATATCCTGTCGTCTAAATTAAGGTTGAAAGTTGAATGTATTCTCTGACTTCGAAAGTATTAAGGTATTTGTAGTCAAATGTAGTAAATACTATTAATAAGTTGGTGGCTATGTAAAATATAGAGAAATTTAATTCAAAATTTAAATATCAATTTCCACAAGCTAAAACATCATCTATCACTAAAAGTAAAGTAGGAGAAAGTTGTGTACCTTTTTCAACTTTAAATTATTTTCTCTAATTCGAAAAACTTGACACGGACAAATGAGAAAAATTATTTTCTATACCATTTATTTTTAACACAAATACAAAATTCTTAGTCCTGTCATGGTGGTAATAATATATGTTACTATTTAAAGTTAAAAACTCTCTCAAAAATCATATTGGCATCTTTCAGTAATTTATATCATGAATTTGAAAAGAATATCATTCATCCCTTTCGCATGGCGGATTACAGAATGCTGCATTTTTGCATTTAGTAGGTTTATTATTATTATTGACTAATTAACTTAAATTATGCTTTAAGTAATTAATCTAAGTTGTTGCATTTAAAACTTCAAAGATGCAATTTGTTACTGTTACAAACGCACCTGCCTAATTTGTTGATTACTGCTGCCATTTAAAGATCTTTTATAGAAGGTAAGCAGTATAGTTACAATATTGACAGTTAAATACTTGATGATTTAAAAGGATTTTTTAATTTATGTATAAAGCTGCGCTTCTTATATTAACTGATTTATATTGCGGGTCAATATTATTTTCAATACAAATTTTTTGTTACACTTCAGAAAGAAAATGGGTCTGAATAATCGAAGGGAAATAGTGGTTATTTTTGTCGTACGTAGTCATACAAATAGTGTGTACATCTACCTATCTTGTTTTAGATTATATTCAAATAAATACAATTTAATTGTATATTAATGATCGGTTTGAGTGTTGACTATACTTGGTGTTTACCGATATAAATATTGTAATATTACTATACTTGCACTGTGTACGTAATAAATAAATGTTCAATCATTGTATGAGTTTAAAAAAATGAAACAATCTGTATTGAGGTGAAATAGTCAAAAATGACAAGTCATTTAAAGAACACGGCAGATGAAATGAGTGCAGGACAATTCAGCTTGGAGTGATACAAACATGTCAGACAAAAAACAAGGTTATAAAGTGTCCAAAACGAAATACATGATTACATCTGATGTCTGAATCTTATGAAAATGACAAAAATGCACTTTTGCCGAAAGTTCGTGAAGGGTTTTATTGTATATTATTACGGAACTATGTTGTTAAGACATAAGCAAACCTTGTTGTGTCATCTGAAAGGGTATTGCATGTCTTGCAAGTAAATAAACTGTTTAAGATGTGTATAAAGCGTTCGTCTTGGCAATTATTTTATTTCATTGCGTAAAGAAACTAAATTATTTAGTGCATTCAAAGTTAAACTTTCACATTACATTTCATAAGCAATCTGTCAATCAACTTCTTACGAAAAATTTCTATATCGAAATTTAAGATCTGAAACAACCACTAAGGACAATAAAAGATTAAATTTAACTGATCTTAGGGAAATTGAAGTATGTTCAAACCTAGTTTTGTGGAGTGAAAGCTTCAAAGCTTATGGTTCTTTCCTATCTTTTGTAATTGTTGTACAAGAAATAATTTACAGGTTTTCAATAACAAAGGGATTTAGCATTAATCAATTCCAGATATAACATTATCAGGAAGTGAAGCTCCCGGAAATTATTTGGCATCCCGGATGAGCGACGATGCATTAGTGCTTAAAGTTCCTGTGTAAAAAGGCATTGATACTTCCTGTTTTTGTTGCTTACTTGACATGGTTCCTGTAGGTAATTGAACTTTATTAAAAGAATCTACGTACCTATATTAAAAAGGTGAAATTTTTGCTATTGTATGTATCCACATATACCTATTTAATATTGAATCTGCGAACCAGTATTTTCCCAACTTTCCTAGGTTCTCCCTTCGACGCAAAATGCCTTTCCAATACATTTCCAATTACCTACTCCAAATTGGCACAAATTGAAATTGCGATCCAAAAACTAATATCTCTTTGTGGAACCTGTTTTTTCGCAAACATCGAATATTAGATGAGAAAGTAGATTAATATTATAAGCTGGTGGAAAATGTCGGTAAAAACAGTATTTTTATAGGTACCAAATATCATGATGGAAATTGATTGAATAGATAGGAGTAAGCAAAAAATAAAGAAGAAACAGGAAGTAAAGAGAATCCGCTAATTTCTGCAGAAGGTCAAATGGAAATTAAAAAGAGCTTGCTACTTCCTTCAGCAAAGTTTTAGTCAGTTTAATAAGTTTTTGTTCGTCCATTTAGAAGCATGCGGATGTTATCAATTACTAACCCCAACCCCCAAGACCCGCATCCCAAGGAAGATGAAACTATCGATGCACAAGTTAATTAGACTAGGTGAAGGAAGAATCAAAAATATGATTCAAGGAAATATTAGAACTTTATCGACTGTAAAAAAGTATACCAAGCTCATACACAATTTCGAAAACATTTATGAATGATTTTATTAGTTTTCTGTTTCATTTCATTTTTTTTTTAGTAAATTTCATATTTATTCTTCTACTAATCTGATATTTATTGTTCTGAGTAATTTTTCAGAGATTGGAAAAACGTTCGTTTTTTTTCAAATTCAGAAACTTAATTTCAAGGCTTAATCATAAACCAATAATAATGTGGCAAGGTGGTGTATATTTGAACAGTAAAACCTTTGATTTACCTCACTCAACCTTATTATTACTACAACTATTAAATTTTCAAGGAATAATTCCCACTTCGAAAATGTATTGACTACAAACTTTTCCAGGTGTATTTAATGTCTTCATTATCAAACTTTGTTGACATACTTGAAGCTTTTGATGCTTTCGACATAATATTGATTTGAAATGACTTGTGACCTTACCCACCATTAGAAGAAAGTATTCGATTGCTTTCGAAAATATTAAAGCATTTGTAATCAAATTTAATGAATACTATTGGATTAGTAACTGGGTTTTTAAGGATACAGAAATTTAATCCAAAATTTTAAATATTAATTTCCCTGGCCGAAATTCATGTATTGCTATAAAAGTAGGAGAAAACTATACTCTTTTTCAATTTTAAACGCCAAATTTTTATTCCTTAACACGCTTGCAAGTAATTTAAATTCGTCACACAAAGCAATTAAAAAATCGCAGTAAAATAAAACTAATCCCCTATCTGTTCAGAATTAAACATTTGTATATGAAACATTTAAATACAAATTCTTTGTAGCTTTATTTTAATTTTGATAAGGATTCTGTGATATGGTATTTTTAACCGGGATATTAAACTAAACGAAGCTAAAACTTTGAGTCATAATAGTGTCATGTGTCACGTCTCCCGTACCGTATTTATATATGCACAGTGACTTCTGTTGAATTCGTGCTTATTACGTACGGTAATTTGGTAAGCATCAAATCGTTAAATTATGGCAACCATTTTCATTTTCAAGTAAAGAATTCCAGTTATTCATGTGTTTTAGTCGAGGCATTTAACTCTTTAGTAGTTTCATTTAACAGTGATTTGCTACCTCTCCAATCTCCAGTTTATGTTGCTCTCGTGGTTTTCAATTAGTGTGAAACGAAGGCCAAGGATAATTTTGATGAAACCCGATTGTTCTTAGGAAGATTGAAATGCTCAAGCTTATTTATTTACGGAATCAGAGTATTAAAGACTTAAATATTATAAAATAATTTTCATGGTTAGTTGTTTCTTTCTTTATTTGTTTGAATAAAGAGAACTTGTAAGCAGTTGGGATTTTTTCCACATAGGTACTTAAATACTAAAAACTGGGACTGCGAAACTGAAACGCAGTTTATTAACATCCTATCATTTCAAATAAACCTTATTTTCCATCATTTTATTTTTTTGTTTATTTGACATCATATTATATGTCAGTAATTGATTTTTATTACAAGAACCTTTGAGTAAAATGGAAATTAATTTGTTCTTTTATGTACAAGAAACTTAACATCGACTCGCTTTTTATTTCTCTCGTTTCTTATTTCCTTTTTATACTTTCTATTTTCTCTTTGTGACACAAAACACTGTCTCCAACAAATAGCTGCAATTTAATACAAATTGAAATAAAAGAAACCTAATAATCCCTATACATTAATAATTGTTTGTTTCAACTCATTGTCTTTCCGAATTCATTATAATGTGCTCTTCCATTCGTGTTTAGCTGTTTCTTCACAACATCGGCAAGACTAAAACATTTTGAATATTATAAACGGAATGAAGTACGTGAAGATGAGACTATATGGCAGAAAATGATGGCTGTATGTTAAAAACGTAATAATTTCTAATATTTGTCGAAGACATAAAATTTCATAGTGGACATTCTATTCAAGAGATTAAGTTTAAGGAGTAAAAGTAAAATGTGTGTTCCAGTTTTTATTAAATATCCAAGAGAAATCAACGGAAAAGAGAAAGTTGAAAAGTCGCCAAATTTACAATTACAATAAAATGATAATAATTAATCCTCCCTCTAAAAAAGATGACAATAATGATAAAAACAATTTGAAAAGATTGTTATAAAAAGGTATACTGAAAATTGTGATTCAAATGATAAACTAAGGTGTTGGTTCATGTAATAAACAATCCTTGTTGTATTAATTTGAAGGGTTGCGAGTAAATAATCTATATAATCGATGTGAATACAAGTTTTGCTCTTCTTATGCATTTTATTTTCTAGCATTAAGAAATTATTACATTCTAAATATTCACCTTTTTAAGCATTTATGATAAATGTTAACTACATTGAAATGCAATGTGTGGAACAAAAATTGATTTACATGGGTTCAAGTGAAGTGTCGTCCTTCAATATTATTTAGCTTTAAAAAGAATAAATATCTGATTTTTTTATCGCTTTTAGATTAGCATAATATTTTATTTCGATAGTAAATTTTTTCAAAGAATGAAAAGGGCCCGTATTGTATGAACAACCAATATTTTTTTAATTTGAGAATTATTTGAGAGAAGTGTCAAAAGCACAAATTATTTTTGAAACCTTTCCCTAAGCATGATTTCCAGTTTTATGCCATCGGCAGCAAACTTCCTGATACCATCTGACAACTTATCAGTTGCCATTTGGTCTTCGTTCATCATCCACCGGAATGTTTTTTCTGTCAACTCGATTTTGTCAAGGTCCAGCTTTTTAGCTTTGAAATCATTTTAAATTATTTTATCAATTGTTTTACGCGAATCCTGTGCAATTGATGCTTAAAATTGTATTCTCAATTTTTCTGTACCTGATGCTTCACTCAGCATTTCTCCAACAACATCATGTCCAGCATCCAGCTCTTCAAGGAGAGATGGAGAAATGGTTAACAAGTCACATCCAGCTAGTGCCTTGATTTCACCTACAATCATATGTTAATCATTTTTATCCATAAGTCATGAGAGGTATAATCTAAAAGTAATATGAATTCTAAACTTAGGTACCTGAATTTCGGAATGATGCTCCCATAACCACGGTTTTGTATCCAAATTTCTTGTAATAATTGTAAATTTGGGTGACACTCTTGACCCCAGGATCATCTTGGGGCTCATAAGTCTTTTGGTTCGTGTTAGCCACATACCAGTCCAAAATTCGGCCAACAAAAGGTGAAATAAGTGTTACACCTGCCTCAGCACATGCAATGGCTTGTGCCATGGAAAACAATAAGGTCAGGTTGCAATGAATACCATATTCTTCTTCTAGCACCCTGAATGTTTAAAATTATAAAATTATTTACTTAAACTGTTCATGTTAGTTAGAAAAACAGGGAAAAACATTCACATACTTAGCAGCCTGGATACCTTCCCAGGTTGATCCCAACTTTATGAGGATCCTGTCCTTGGAAATTCCAGCCTCTTCATAGAGTTGGATGAATCGCTTGGCTTTAGCGATGCTTGCTTCCTTGTCAAAAGATAACCTGGCATCAACTTCAGTAGAAACTCGACCTGGTACAATCTTGAGGATTTCTATTCCAAAGAGAACAAAGAGCTTGTCTGCAGCTGCTTCAACTTGCTCTTCCAAGTTCCTAGGATAATTAAACATTTAATTTTTAAAAAATAAATAATTTTAGTCATAACTCTTCAATTTAAACGAACTTTCAGGAGTTCAAAGCTCATCATTCTGAGTGAGGAAAATAAACTTTGACTTCTAACAATTGGATGAATTTATCGTTACATATGATTAGCATTATGTATACATGAAAATGTTTTAAGCTTAGTGTTAATTTCATCACACGGGGCATTTAAGAAATCCTAAGAAACCAAGCCGATGCAAAAACTGTAGCACTTATTCAAGACGAGCACTTTCATTTAATTTCTACTCCTTCTTTTTATTGGTGAGTTGCTGGAAAGAATATTTATACTTGAGATAATAGGACTGTTAGGACTAATCTATAAGTAATAGCTCACAGACAGTTCAAACACCCTCACAGCCTCACACCCTCTTATATAAATCTAGAATTAATTAAGGCCAAGTGATGTCTATTGTGTACAGTAAATATCCACACGGTAATGCTACTGGGTATATTTCAGTTTTTCAAACCAATGCAATGCAATGCAATACACAATATCATGAACATGGGTGCGACAAACTCGGGGTTTTTATATTTTTACCTGTAAACTCACAGCTTGAGCTTGCATAATCTGTGTGGTCAAATGATCGACATAAATCAGTAGTTCTTATCTGATTGGCTCATTAGGAAATACGTAAAATGTTACGTAAAATAAAGCATTTGACAGAACAAGCTAAAATTAATACGAGATTCGATTTGTTTAATTATTTTCAAATATTCAACAAACTAGAAAGCTAGAAACTCCGAGAAGAATAAAAAGCCCAACTAAAAAAGCCCAAGAAAAAGATCAAACTGACGTGGTTTTGCATTGTACTACGGTTTCCTATTTTTATTAAAAATCTAACTTCATCTAGGCAGAAGCCTCATCGTGTTGTTATTTTTATTGGAAATTTAGTAAATTAGTTCATACGAAACTGTTGTAATAAATCATTTTGTAAATCTGAAGTAATAAAAACAAGCTACGTGTGAAATCTACCGGCTAACTAATTGATACTAATTTATCCTAATGATTTTATTTTGCTATTCATTATTATAATGGCATCATGATAGCATAATGCTACAAGTACCGGCGTACGTGACGGATATCAAGACAAAAGAAGGATAAAAAATTATTTTTAATGTTTTTTACAACTTTTTAATGACTTACTTTCCATTCTGTTTTCCATAAGCAATAGCATCGTCAATCAAGGTTTGATATTGGGGCATTTTAGCAGCAGCCAAAATAAGTGATGGATTAGTGGTTGCATCTGTAGGCTGGTATTTCTTAATTGCTAAAACAAATTATTAAAGACTTACGGAATAATAATAATTTAAACTAAAATTTAAATAGCTTAAATAACTTTATCAAAAAAATACATCGTTCTTCAAAATTACCTTCGAAATCACCAGTATCTGCCACAACCGTGGTATAATTTTTCAATTGTTCAAGAGAGGAGCCCATTCTGCTTCGTTTCTTTGAAGGTTCTACTGCAGACATTCTTCACGAAGTTTCCTTGAGGTTGATCTATCTATAATTTTAGAAAAATTTGCTTATCTCATTCTACAAATATTTGTGAACCTACTTACTACCAACCACAAGCTTCTAATTCTAACATATTCATTCCTTCGATAAAAGATTGTCATGCTTTGGGGAACTCGACTAATTGGTCCATGCAGGCTGCATATTATATACCACCAAATATAATGATTATACCCATATATAGGGAAATTCCATTATTTCTTGAAAAAAATTATAATCTCATTTTAAATAAAAACATTTTTATGGTTTTATCCAAAGCAAAAACTACTACATTGAAGCATACACTACCAACATACAAAGATGCACTGATTGTATTTCATCCTTGAAGACAAAGGTACTCATGCATTTGTAAATGATTCGATTTAGATTTTAAGGTTATAATCCTTCAATATAAATCCTTCAAAAGGATGAAGTTGCTTGATAGTTTTAATACTAAAAAGTCAAGACTAATATAGCCTACAGGACATAATATTATTAGCTTTGACTATCCTATGAATTTTGAGTCTCTCTTGATGGGACCATACCGGCTTTGATATAAAATTTTATATTTTAGTACAAGGTTGCCTTAACTGACAACCTGCTCCTCTGCAAAAAGATCCTTTCTACCATCTACTATCAAATGCATAATTATTGAAATGAGCCAAATCATGCAATTGACCTTTTGCAAATCTATGAAATGCTTTAAAAATTCAACACTACTACCATTCAAAGTGCTCAATTCAGATGAATAAATAAATAATATTAACCTGATTATAAGGATAAGTCGCTTTTAAAGCGTTGTATATTTGTGTCAAAAAGCCGGGTGTGAGCGTCCGCTAACGTCAAACACTTTATGTATGAAGAATTAACTTACTTATTCACTCTCTCAAGCACGGCAATGGAAAGAGCCAGATTTTTGTAATGACGTGAGATTTAACCCCTCTATCACTATGCAATTTCGTTTAAGTTTTTATTATCTCTTAGAGAATAATATTGTTACATGAGGAATAAGTTAACCAATCAGCCTACAAGAGCATGTAGTAAAAAGAACATATCCAGGAGGATATACATGTGGTCTAATCATCTAAATGTCTAATATAATGTTATGTCTTATTCCAAGGTGAATCCCTTCTCTCTGTATTAAAAACTCTTTTAATACACCATGTAATAATATATTTTATACTTACCATTTACCATCATGGCTAAAAAATAACCACTACTATCAAAATCAACTCTTGGAAAATTTTTTGCCAATGTCAAGTGCATGTAGCTAATTTAACTGGCACGTAATAACACTCTCATGGTTTTATCTTGTTGATTTTTAATATGAATGTATAGAAATCATCACAAGTGGAATATAGCTGGACATATACAGGGCAAGGTTTAAGATTCCCTATCATCAACCACCCCCACCTGTAATATCCAAGTTTCCTCTGATTCTGTGCCAAGTTATTGACTTCTTCCAGTGTGCTCCACTATATGCTACAACTCCAACCCTTCTTCAAACCCGAGAATTCCCCTTCAGTATTCAGAGCAAAAAACCGATATAGCAGAAGAAGATGTACAATATGAAGGAGTTTTAGTTGGATTGGTTGTATAATACAAAAGTTGATGTTTTTATAGGGTGACCATAACATTATCATTTAATGGAAACAAAAATTCAGATAGTCACAGTTTGTGATACTGTGATCATTATGCACCTATCACCCACATCTGTCCGACATTGATTAGGTTCCCTTTAAAAGGGAACCTAATCAATGTAGGTAGGGGTCTTGTAGAAAAACAATGAGTGTAGAAAAATGTCTTGCAAATATAACTTCCATGATTAGGTAATGAGCTGCAATCGATGTCTAACACTTATTTACTTATTCAATCTATTGTGTGTAATTTTTTAGAAAGTTATGATATTAAAATGTCTCAGTAAAAGGTAAAACCTGGACCGTTTTGATAAAATCCGGGACAGGTTTAGAAACCATGATATTTTTAGGGGAAAGCCGGGTTCGATGGTAACCTTACTTGAAGCTATATACTGAATGAACGTAGAAGTAGTAAATTATCATGGTATTGTGTAATCATGAAAAGGGAAAAGCTCATGATTCCAAAATTTTAGGTACGACTTCTTACATTTGAATCGAAACATAGTACAATAAATTGTGAGATACTTTTTGTATGGATGGATTATTTTATTAGGTACTGCAACTTGCATTCGAGAGGAAATCATTCGATAAAGTATCTTGATGTATATTCTCACACGTATGAAAAGACGGAAGTTGCCATATCTAACATATTGGTGAGAAAGTGTAATAATACTAAGCTAAGCAGATTTAACAGATAATATTGTGATTATGATATCACTTTAGAACCGTACATTTAGTGCCCTAATGGTCTGATCGTGTATATTTGTAATTATTGACGTCGTTAAGCATGCCGGCCGGCTTCTACGGTGTCACATACGTTAATTTATCACTCGCTCTACTAGCTCATGATGATAATTCATGGTGTGATAATTCATGAACTTTTGATTAAAGAAAAAGGTTAAAGTGTAAATTTGGTTAAAGAAAATTATTATCCTTCCACTTAATAGAATCATTAGGTAGTACATTAAAAATAAATTGCAAAATTTTGTAAGAAATTCAGTCAATCAATTTTACCCTTTAATACAGGCAGTAATAGTCACTCTCGAATTATCTTATGTATAGCATAAAACAATTAAATCATTCAACATTAACAATTTGGTCATAAAATTTATCTAATTCAGAAGCTAAACTATTTGCAAAACTTATTAACAAATAAACTATGTCAAGGGACTTTCAATCAATAAAGCATAGCAACAACTTATGCAGCTAAATTAATAATTACTTAACAATATCCAAAGCTACAATACAGCGATGCGATTTACAGTTATGATTTATGAAGCATGGTAAATTATTAATCTCGACATGTTTCACGATAATTTGGTCAAAGGGCGACTTTCTTGAACCCTTAGAACTACGGGGACGCTACTAGAAGGCAGCATATCAATATCAGTAATGACACATGTAACTAGGTTTACGGGCGTGAGATCATATGGAATCTCAGATGTTTCAACTCCCGTATGACGTCGACTATTGGGAACGGATTCGTTAGTCTCATCATCACATGAATCGTGAAATGGGGTTAAGTGTGCTATATTTTCAAGAAATACATCTTTATAGAAAGCATCCGTAGGTGACTTATCGCAAAATTTGTAGGTCTCACAAAAGAATAACGTGGGTATATTGTGTTGGATTGCACACAAAGCAATCGTAGAAGACCCAGCATGTGCCATTACTCCCCCAGTGGTAAATAATGCATGACCTCCAAGAAAAACTTTATTCACTGAGGAAATAAACGACATAATGCTAGATATATTTACGCAGCTAACACGTACATTTTCTTGGAGCACTTCCGCTCCCATACAGTCTTTAAGGTGTTTGTAATCTTTCAAATACATATCTGAGTTTGTAGTTGCCAGTACTAGATGAAACTTTTTTCCCATTTCGCCAGCAAGCTGAAGTACATGAAAAATAACATCAGTTAAACTGAATGCTAATATCGTGTCACCATCCTCAATTTTTTTCACACCCTGCTGAGCAATGGCTTCAACAGCTTTGTCTATTTTCTCTTCGATAAATCTATCGCAATAATCTTCCAGTAATTCTCTGTATTCTTCATCAGATAAGCCTTCTTCAAGGTGTCTAATAGCTCCATTTAATCCGTCAACTGCAGTCGTCATTCCAACAGCAAAAGGTCGATACAATTTCAATTTATCGAAGCAAATTTTAAGTTTAGATGACAAATCGTGTTTAAACCCTTTCCCTTCTGGTGTTCTGTACTTTTTTATGAAGTCTTTCACAACGTTTAATAGCGCAATCGTTCGATGATTTGAGCCTCGAATTACGTATGTAGAATACATTGTTCCTAATTCGCTGAAGATTGGATCGATATCTATAAACTTTGAGTCATTAACACGCCCATCAATGCTTGATTTATTTTCTACCCAACGAAATAGACCATGGATTTTAGAGCCAGCGGGATAGAGCGTTGAAGGTTTTATGTGCCGTCTCAAAGTAGTGTGATTTTCTTGAATATCAACACCTTTTGAGGCAATAATTGGTGTTTTAAGTACACTACCATTCAGAGGGGTTTTGGCAGGCATTGATTCTTTTACTTTGACGGGAGTGGCTAACCCTTGTGGCACAGCGGGTTTTTGTGGGCCTTTTTCTATCTTCTGAGCGGTATTACTTGTAACTGGGCCAGTTTCAACAGCTGGGCTTTCTGCTTTATTGGTAGATGGCGCATTTTTATCAGAGGCCTTTTCACCTCCAGGTTTCTTTCCGGGTTTCTCAGACACTCCTGCGGCTTTAGCTGCTCGCTGTGCTTCTTGCAACGCTCTACGTTCAGCTTTTAATTGAGCTTTACTTTTTTGACCTTCTTCTACTTCTGCAGGTGTTTGCTCCGTTACTGCAGCCTTAGATATGGACCCTTTTGCATCTACTTGAGCACTTTCTGTTTAAATTAAATTTTACTGTATGTGTTATTCTGATTCCTGCCTAATTTAGTTTTATTTTTTTTTGTAAAAAGTAAATATTTCAGTTAAATAACCTGGTTTAGGTAATTCGGTGAGTGGAGCACTCTTAGGAACTTGCCCATTTTGACTACTTCCTGGAGTTTCGCCAACAGCTACACCTTTACCTTTCCGGGCTGCTTTGGCCGCCTTTTTTGCTTCCCGTTGCGCTTTCACGTCATCACGAGAAACTGGCGACTCAACAGGTAGATTAGTGGAACCAGTATCTTTTCTCTCAGCTGCAGAATTCATTTCAACTTTTTTGGAAGCACAATCTGAAAATTAAAAAAAAAACTTTCATTACATAATTTTTCCATAAAAAATGATTACTACACTGATAAAAAATCAAAATTGAAAGCAATACAAGGTATCCAGCAAAAAATAAAATTAGTATTTTTCTATGAGCTACAACATCTACAAAAGAATAATTTGTCCCAACTCCCAACCCATGCTGATTATTTTATTACTGTACAGTTAGATAAAAGGTCAGTGCAAATAAAATAACTAATACGTATTTATTAGCTACTGTTGCAAATTGTTAGCGGTATGATCGAAACTAAAAATTTCAAAGGGGAGCAAATGAACAAGGCATGCCTGTGTGGCAGGTACATAAGAAACGAGTCACACCTGCTGCAGAATCTCTTGCTGCTTGGATATGTTTCAAAACACAAGAGACTTCATTTCGTATAGAGGCTAAAGTCTCAAGTACTTTCTCCTCTTGAGGGCCCCCTGACTCGCAGGACTGGCCACTCTCCATCCCCTTATGGTGCGTTTGACACTTAGCCCTCCACCTTGACATACAATCCATAGAAAGGTAAGTCAAACTGAAACCACACCCTATACTAGTTTCAATTCCTTTTTAGATTGTTCAATTTTATATGTTCTAATAATTAACAAAAAACCAACTTCTTTAAATAATAATATATAATAATATTTTAATAAATGCTTAACACGTTTCACACTATACATCAGTTGTCTTTTAAATTCTTTGTAAATGTAATGTAATATAACTTAATACTGATGCAACTTTTCTAATTATCTCATCATACAGATATCTCTGACGAAACGAGATTAATACGTATAAACCTCATTAAAATTCTACAATTAAGATAAGATACGCTTTAACTAAGTGACATCAATTTAGTTCAATAATATATTAGTGTAGAGTAGAATACTGACCTAAGGAGAATAACATCTGCCAATCGTTTATTTTGATAATGACGGTTATAATGATAGTTTATAGTTTTGTCAAGGTGAGAGGCATGCAGTTCCAGTTAACCTTTACAATTACAATTTCCTCATCATTAATTGGGGTTTAACGCATATTGGAGTCGAGTAAGCTAATGAATTACGCATTTCATTGTTTCTTTGAGGCGTTACTCCTAAAATACTGAGTAGTCTTAGCTTAATAGTATACAGTATTATAACTATATTTTAGGTTTTCAAACAGACAAACGAAGGTGAAATTTGACTTGGAGTTTGACTTGAAGAAGTACTTTGGGTTAATTGGGCTTAATTATCAACTAGAGCATTAAGAGCATTAGATTTTGGAACTAATATAAAACCACAAAAATATTATGTGTTGGCATATATATAAATTTCATCAATTACATGTGTATAATAAAATATCCTTATTTTTACATTGCATACACATACACGTTACGTTTTACTCAATATTGCTGTCATTAAGGAAGACCGTTGATATGCAAATATAAACCCAGTGCCCAGTGCGAGGAGCACAATCGGAGTCGGTTTACACACGGCCCTTGGATTTGTCCCGATTTAGAAATGTGTCCTGACGCCCCTAAAATGTCCTTATTTCTGACAAGCGTCCCGGTTTTTTAATTTCATTTGTTTTCGAAAATGCATCAAAACTAAATATTATATTACAACCAAGTGAAGCTTTTCAGAGGCCTTAAAGTTCTTAACTAAACACTAAAGATAAACAGTATTGCTAACTGCAGATGCTATAAAAATACATAAATAAGCCTGGAAAACGTTTTAAAGATAGTGAATCTGGGCGTGTAGTAGCAATGAATTAAGAATAATATACGTTCAAAATATATGAGAAATACTAATATATCTTTAATAGTATGCCACTATGCCATAATAATACACCCGTCACCCGTTGACCTGAATAGTTGATCTAGTTCTTGGCGTTTTTGAAGAAAGAATGATTTGAAAGTTTCGATTACCGAGTAGAAACCGAGAAGCTTAACAGAAATCGGGACATTTTCGGGACGCCAGCAAAAGGTGTAAAAACTGGGATACACAATACACACCGGGTAATCCAGAACGGTTTGTCACCCTACTCTTAACATCCAACATCAAGTAACCCGAATATGAATTTGCTCCATCCAACCCGAATGGTTTGTTTGGGTAGCGTTCAAGTTTAATGTACGGATGGACATATATGACATATAATAATTATAATCATTATAATGGTGCATAGAAATTGAGTTTAACACAAGTCCCCTAAATTCAAATGCTGGCAATTTTGGCCCTAAATGATAGTTCATAGTTAACAAAAACCTACCAATAAATAGAGGAAATATTATTCCACTAGTCGTCTTTTTTCAGATTCCAGTCTAAAAGTACCGTTCCGCGTTCTCAAAAAGACTGCCAACTGTCTATGTTTTTCTCGCTTCTCCGACGCCTCCGAGTCAGAGTACCTTGATTTATTTTGAAGCTTCAAGCTTTTACCAAAGAAATCTCCACAAATTTTGGAAATAAGGCCAAAAACTTAACCCAAAATTACAGGGGCAACAACATAAATATCAGTTGCATTAATTTTTCAATCAAAATTGAAACCTCCGAAAAATTGGAAAATTGGAAGAATGCAAAACAATATTTTTCAGCAGCTGCACAAGTTGAACATGGAAGAAGGATAAAGGTTTAAAATTACCCGCCTCTAACCTCAGCTCTTCCTATTGCATTGCTAACAAATGAACACAATGGTAGGTTCATAAATGGGTTCAATTCTTTTTACTATTTCACTTTGGACCACATATTGGCCCAGGGGCTTTGGGATTTTGAAGAGCCCTTAAAAACACCCTTATAATTCACCATTTCCAGTCCGAAGTACTATGTACTATGCAAAGTACTATGCATAACCATTTATTTAAGACGCTGATGAAACAAACAGGTCTTTGGTTATCCATCGCTTTTTCATAATTTTATAATCTTATACGAGAAATGTTGATTCGGATATGAAATAGTTAAACTATATAAAGCCATTGTGAATGCTGTATTATGAGTTGTACTATGCTAAATGGGCATGTTAAAATGGGTAGTTAGTATCTAGTACCAATTCAAATACGAATAATTTGTTATTAATACACGCGTAAATTTTATCGGTTTTGTGTAGTATATTTATATTCGTAAATTACCTTTTTGGCTAAATTTTGAATCATATTTGGAAAAATTAGAATAAAAACGTTGGCAAAACTCCTCTCGACACTCGCACTAACTAGGCAACGAAGAAGTTATGGACCATAACTAAAGGATTTGTCGCTTTTCCAGCAAGTATAGCTTGTTAAATAAAACCCAATTGGAAGTTAATTATTTTAAGGAAGCTTAACCTTTTGAAACAAAGATTAGAATGAATGAACATTAGTGGAATGAGGTGTTAATTAGGATAATTGTAGTATTTCGTTCTTCCTCTCCTCTCCCCAATCCAGTACTTAAGATTAGACCGACACTACTAAATTCAGAACACCTCCTTATCAGTAAAAATGCAAATAACAAAAGTGGCACGTTAATTTAGGAACAGCCCTTGAAAGAGGTTCTCAACCAAATTTAATTCTCTACTCCTCTACAGATAGGAAAGTAGCTCAGATGTGCACGAACATTCTACAAACAAATGAGGAAAGGAAAGGACGATCATCATCATCATTTGCTCCTGCAACTACAAACTACAACTACAACACGTAGAAGAACGTAGAAAAACATTTACTAAATAATAATTTACTAAAAGTGAAATTATTATTTTTTACCGTCAATTAATCGTCTAAGAAGCAACTGAATGAGATAGTCTCAAAAATTTGTAGTTGATGTAACAGTGTTATTGTGTCATTCTGTAGACAATCTCCCTCTGGTTGTGAAGTCTTGTTTGTGAGTCAGCTGCATCAAGAATCAAGAAGTCAAGTGTTGGAGTTGGAACAAATATTGTGAACAGTAAAGAATATTACTAAATATTTAATTACTTGTCGAGTAATAGTTGTTTTTTAACTTATTACACAACGTGAATCCCCTCAAACGGCCTAACAAGTAAGTGAAATCTGAAATCTATCTAGTCTAGAAAATAAATTTTGTTTTTCGTTGTTCGTTAATTCATAATTTGTAATTGTGAATTGTAGTGTAGTTAGTACCTGAGTAGATAGTTCATGGTAGAGTTTGTCTTTGTAGTTGTAGAGTGTTCTTATCAAGAGTATAACGTTTAACTTTTATTTTAGATTTTTATTTTACAGATTTTTGGATTTGGTATGTATCGTGGGTATGTGTCAAAGTCAATTCATACTTGAATTTCTATTATTAATTATACATTTATATATTATATTATAAATTTCAAAAGTATATTCCACACGCAGCGCCCTGCGTTTGCGTTAAGCGTGGAGCGTTTTGGATTTTTCATAGAATTATAATTTAAAACTTAATTAGCAATTAGTGATTAGTCCATAACTGACAAGATAAGATTGTATTTATTATGTATTATGTATTATTGTTCAGTCTAAGCTACTAAGGGTCAGTGACGCAAAGCCACAAAGCCATTGTTGACTGTAACTGACTGTGAACTGTTGCAACGGTTCGGCATCCACACTCGGATACCAAAAATTTTCAACTGAAACGTTAAAAGTTAAAAGTTGAGGGTGAGTGATATGTAAAGTAATTGAATTTTGCAACGGGCACTGCACTGCTGGGATGATGCTTCATGCTGCCGTTTTCTTTCAGTTTCTTCTCTCTCTGTCTAGTCTTTCATCTGTGCTTTCACTAATCTAAGCAGTAGTAAAAGTCCTTATTTCCCGAACTCTCGAAGCTCAGACCAAACCCCCCCCCCCCCGTCACCGCGAATAAAAAGTAGCCCGGGATGTGGCGTATAGTTTTTCCGGTGCTCTTGTGCAATTGGTGGTCATAATTTTTGATCTATTAATTACAGTCATCACAAGTCTATGACGATTGATGAAGATCAAAAGGCTTATCCTATGCAGAACAGCAGTATTCCTAATTTAATGAGGGGCTAATTGTTATTTATACATTCTGTGTCCTTCCACATTCTTAGCATTGCATTAGGAATATGGATTCGATCAATCAAATTGAGTATAGGTAACGCCAATTCTTGTACGAATGATCCAATATGTAGTATCCTTAAGTAGTAAGTGAAAGTAGGAACCATTTATTTCCGTTCAATTCATTATCTATAGTTAGGGTTTGGATTTAAAATTTATAAGTAGGGTGACCATCAATCACTTCATTTTTAAGCCCCTCTGGATTTCTCTTCACCCCTAATGCATGGCTATAGTTGGGGTTAAAAATAATGTTCACAATAAACACCCTAGGTAGAAACCCTGACGCCTAAGGTCTACATTTCCCTCATCCCAGCCCAGAATATAACTTTGTGTAGGTCCTTTTCGTAGGTCTTAAAGTTAAAACTAAACAGACACTACACAATATTGTAGATCATAACTAAGCTGGACAGCATTAATATCCATAGTTAGAGTAGTATATTTATGCGTAGTATGCTAGTATAATTAATAATATCTATTCATAACATATTATGAATAACAATATACCTTTCACAGTATGCGATTATAATACAGGTGTACAGCCGTTTCCCTGAGTAGAGGGTTCACTGTTTTTGAAATGACTAAACTTAAACTAAAAACCAGGGCAATTACGAGACGCCGAGACAGGGTATGGAAACCGGGGTATGTCCCGGGTAAACCGGGACGGGATGGATGGTCTCCCTATTTATAAGTCATCATTAGTTTATAAAATATATCCGATATAACTGAATGTTCATGGATAATTAATCATATGATTTTCGTAACTGATTTTTTAAACCCCCAGCCCCCAAGTCCCCCAGACACTGCATTGACGTGGTGTCTTACTCTTATGCCGTGTTTAAATTAAAACTGGTCGCATATATCGGGCTCTAATTCTGCATCAGTTATATCTTGTATACACAATGGTTGTGAAAAAAAATGACTTAAACCTTTGTAGGCATTTACGGGTTAGTGGAATAAGGACAAATGATTTAATGATCGTAATAATATGAGTTGCAAGCCTTTTTCAGCAAAAGTCTATACTTTTTGTTAGTCGGTCTTCTCGGTTCTTAATAGCCATTATTATTCTCATATACTCATCCCCAACCTTGAGAAGGAAATTCATTCAGAATTTAGACCATATAGATAATAGATAACTGCAGGACCTAGGAACGCAAAGGCAGAGGCTTGAATAAAAAGGATATAATATTACGTATGCGTTAGAATGGTTTGCCTTTCCTTGTGTTGTCATTTTAGTACCAAATTTTGTAGCGTATATAATGCTTTTGCATTTCTATTCGCAGTCCTAGTAGGGGCAACTTTCCAAAGTGGTAAGGAGAAAGGAAAATGGGTAGGGAAAGCTATGCCAATTGCCAATTTTATTAAATATTCATAATTGAGTTGAACTAGAAATCTACTATTTGTGTAAGGAAATAAATCTATAAAAGGAAGTGTAGAAGTTGTACTTTTATGAAACTATGAAAGGCAAACCGTTGAGGGACAAAAGTCAAGTTACACCCTGAGAATAGGTTTGTTTGAAATGAAATTTAATTTACTTGATTAGAAATGTGTTTTCCTGGTTCCATTAGTTGTGGTTTCGTTGTAGGCTTTTCTAGAGGTATCTGGTAATTCTAAAGCTATTTACAAAATTTGACCACCCTCCCTAAATTCCCAACATTTCTAAATTAATCATACAACGTATAGTACAATTGGAATACGATGATAGTCGATGAGTGGTGATATGTTTCTCGAGTCCTGACTGCTACAGTATTGGTCTGTTCAGTGTAATTTCTTTCGCTGTGGGAAAATATATTTTTAGCGTAAATTGTTAGTATCCTGCATTAGTATATTAGTAAGCCTAAAAAGCTAAATTCGTTTGGAAACATTCATTCGTTTTTAAAATTTTAACTTTAAGCCTAAATAATATAATATTCAGACAATTTTGCGTACTTTAGAATTACATTACCATCAAATTATTACGGACATTACGGAGATAGTATAAAAGTTACAGTTTTACCAGTTATTGGAATTGTTATACCCAGTAATGTTTTAGTATATGCAGTTCTATAATATAAAAAAGCATTTAGTGTTGGTAGAATTACAATAATTTCTATGAAGTCTGAAAATCTTCGTTTTTTGAAATGAAACCCTTATAATGTTTAGCGATAGTCACTTGATTTTAATTTATTTGTCTTATTCGCAACTGTAGGGGCGCAAAGGTCAAGGGTACCATTGACGAAGTTTTGTCTTTAATATCTTAGTTTTTAGTTAATGTTGGGGCTAACCGCTGGATTTGGTGGAGTAAAATGTACCGAAATTAATATTCTTTTTATTTGATGTTTCATATAGTGAAAAAGAAAATGACTTCGGAAGATCAGGCTTCGTCCTCGGGACAGTCTGGAAGCCGTCCGGCTCGAGAAGAACGGGAACCTGAGCCGACACCTGTTTCCGGCCCTCCTAATTGGGCGGGGTTGGCTGTGTTAATGGGTGAAAGGAGAATTGACGTCGCTTTGTGGGCTACTCGATTTCTTACGTTGTTTTTCGCTCTTGGCTACATCTTCCCTGTTTTCGGGTAAGTTGACAAAAAATATTTTATGGTTTTCTGTAAAATTATATTAATATTAAGTGGTTTTATCGTAAGATTTTGAATATGCATTTTAGGAATCCAGTGAGCTACTACTACAAATCATTGTTGGCCAACGCAGCTACTTCTGCCCTTCGCTTACATCAGCGGCTACCGAATATCAGTTTAACTCGTGCCTTTTTTGCCCAACTGTTGATGGAGGACTCGTGTCATTATCTGTTCTATTCTTTGATTTTCATCTACTCTGCACCAGTTACTCGTACGTAGAATATATTGTTTTTATGTCTAAAAAATTTGGTACATATGAAATTTTCATAATGGAAGAAGTTATTGTGACGTTGTAATGCTAAATGTTCAGGATATTTTTTATTTAGTTGCGTTGATCCCAGCTGTACTATTCGCTGTACTTCACTTTGCAAGTTTCTCTCTCACCTTGTTGGATGTAAGTGTGAATCAGTACAACTTGTTTGTTTCATATCTGTAACATCATGTATTGTACTGGATCCTGTAATTTCATGTTGTTTAGGCTCTTGGACGAAACTCTGTTTTCCTGGCTCGTGTTTTCATCTCGCTGATTGAATACAAAAGTGTGACGATTCTCCGAATGGCAGCTGGAGCTGAAATCTTTACGATGGTTTTCGCTATATTCTACCCGTTCATGTAAGCAGAATTGCAGTAAAAAATTTGCTCAAATTAATTTCTCACGTTTTCGTAAACAGTAAAGCTTATTCATTCCAGTGAATGGTTACCACCCGAATCGATTTTTACAAATACTTTTAGAGATGTGCTTACTACGAGGAAACAAAAGCGCTATAGGTCTTTTTAATATTCGGGGCAACCATGCTTATCAATTAGCTTACTTAATTAGTAAATAACATTTTATATTTGTTTTTTTAATTAAACTTTAATTTGTGTTCCAGTGGTCGGGCTTCGTTGGTCACTCCATTCCTCTACTACCGATTCCTCACATTGCGATATTCTTCTCGAAGGAATCATTACACTCGAACAATGTTTTATGAACTACGTATTGCTGCTGAACGGTTCGCTGCATCTGACAAATGCCCTGGAACTGTTTCTAAACTCATTCACGGAGGGATTGGACTTGTGAGTCGTTTGTCACCTACCATTCCAGCGTCGAGTTAAATCTCTTTTTCTTTTCGTCTTTGAACCTTTACTTATACAGCTCTAGGGATCATCGATATTCACTATCTTATCATAATATACTACCTAATCGTAAGACCAGTCATTCATGTCATAATGCCAAATGTTTAAAATAGAGTTGTGTAAAATTATTAAATGTCAACTTATAATTGTATGTCTATGGTGTAAGTTAATGTTTGCTACCAATATAGCTGTACACATCTATTATTATAAACACAGAAGTAATTATTAGTGGTTATCTACTTAACCTCGTAGAAATCTTCAAAACTTATTTCTGTTTATATTCACAAGGTTGTTTTACCAATTTACTTTGGGTAATAATCATACCGTATTTGTCTTATTTGGTTTATGATTGTTTTTTTGCATTTTTTTAATTGTAAATATCATCTTGATTTACGTAGTTTGTCTAGTCCAAATTGATAGTAATCGAAGACAACCGAGAACAGTATGAAATGTGTTTTGTGCAAAGACTTACATCATGGAACTCTCATTCCTCACACTTTAATTTACATTCACCGCTGTGTCATTTCATCCTATTTTAATCCCTAACCGTACCATACCCATTATTAATATGAGTGACTAATATGATACTTAAACAAACACAGTAACTTACTTACTGTCAGTAAGTAATGTATGATAATTAACTACAAGACCAAAAAGTACATTAGATCTTGTGTCGAGCTTCAGGGAGGGGGATGAAACGATGTGGCTAATTTTAAGTAGTCTCTTATGTTACTTGTAATAATTGTGTTCTATTTTTCACCATTTCAAAAAAGAAAACGATGTCAAGGATTTTTCAAGCTGCTAATGTTGGATTTGCTCGTTGTAAGAAATTGTCGTACTATAGGGTAATCGTAAGCCCTTTAAATTTAGTAAGTACGAGGATTAATTAAATTGCACCTCACAGATAATCATAAACTTAGTTGTTTGGTTAGATTTAAAATAAGTAGAAAGTGAGTAATAATATCAAAATTAAGGTTACATGTAGTAAAATACATTATTATACCGATTTCAATGTTGTGATAAACTAAGCCTTTACTTTGTATGCTGTCCAGCGCATTTATGGAAGATGGAAGATAATGTATTAAAGAATCTGCGAGTGTTCAGAAATGTATTTGTAGTGTACACTTTTATTGATTGAAACCTCGTCAAACCTGATGTGACCTCCTTTCCTGAGTCCAAATGATCATGAACGACTAATAAAATATTTTCGCAACTAGGGATCTTATATACGAAACATGCGGTTTTGGCTCCAAACGGCCATATCTTTCGTATGTGTAGGGATCTACGATAACATCGTCTCCATTCTAAATCTTTTCAACACAGCTCTTCCATTGAAACCAAATAGCACTAGTATAAATAAAACTGAGTCGTAGCAAAACAAAACGGAACTATTTTTTCCAAAACCTCTGAACTTCTTTATTCAATAGCGACTTTAAAATGTAGTACATAAGAGATGATGGGATGTTAACAGTTTAAGCCACCAGACCGGGTCCGACTTCTGGAACTTTAACTGGAGCAGCAGGTACACCAGCTTCCTTAACGAAAACAACCTCATCCTTGGGTTCGGAAACGTTAACGTGATCAGGAAGGGGCTTCTTGGGTCCAATCTTGCCGTTAGGATCCCAGGGCAACATGATCTTGACTTTGATTCCTAACACTCCTTGTCTATAAAACGTAATAATATATTAAGTATTGTTTGCTTTACTAACTAAACAGTTGAGAAGGAAAGACGGGAGGAGCTGTTACTTACCGAAGAAGGACGTGTCGAGTGGCGGTATCAACGTAGTGGTTGGTTGGGTCACCACTGTGAATCATAAGCCCATCAACGAACTTCATGGACTTGGCTCTTTGACCTCTCAGCTTGCCCGAAACAACGACTTCACAGCCCTTGGCTCCTGACTCCATGATAAATCTTAGCACTCCTAAAGAAATTATTAGCTTCAAATTAGTATTTCATTCTCTCGCATGAAATATATTATGAACGAAATTCAGAATTCAAAACCCAACTCACCGTAGCATGCTCGTCGGACAGCCAAACCACCAACAAGCTTGTATCGAAGGGATTCAGCTTGTGCAATGGCGCAGAGTCCACGAACTCCAACCTTCTCGGCGTACAGTTCAATGGAACCTGGGGCGAAAGCGAATCTTTTGGTTACGACGGCTGTCAACTCTCGAATTCTGCGGCCCTTCTCTCCCAATACATTTTGTGTTCTGGTGGCCATGATGATAATCTCTGTGCGGTTTGGAGCCACACGGATTTCCAATCCGGAGTAACCATCTTCAGCCAATTCTCTCATCAAGAACTCGTTCAACTCAGCCCGAAAGAGTCCTTCTCGGACAAACTGTTAACATGCAGAAAAATAAATAATTAATTTAAACACATAGTAATAATTAAAAATTTGAAACACTCAATCCACATTTTAGTGTTTGTCATTGTACCCTTATGTCTGGCCTGACACCTTCATCTCTCTTAGTTTCATGTTGTTGAAAGTTAAGTGGCAAATGTGAATATTAAACAAAGACACTGCTTATCGAATGTACTGTTCATGCTTACAAAGCCTACAGCTTCAATAGACATATATTTTTATTTGAAACCCTTTCTTCTATCCCATATCGTTACAATTCATTATTTGGGCCTTAATCAAAACTCCATGTGGAGTTAGTGGTGGTGGCATGCTTCTCAATATTTAAATCTGGCCCTATACACTACAACCCGTAACAAAACCAGCCCTAACTTAACCTCAAATTCACTCAACCCTCTAGCCATGCCTTATGACCCTTGACCCTTAGCCCCCTCACCCTTCATAAGAAATACAACATGCCTTTGTTCTTTCAACCGAAAAAGGCCTCTCTAATCTAAGGCCGGCTTTCTCAACCCAACATGCCACATGCCTTCTACATTCTACATAAAACTCTCTTATTAAAAACCTTAAAATTTCAAAATTTCCATAAAACCCAAACTAATCTACCACACCCAAATATAAAATTCGAAACTTACCTTTCGCTTTTTCGAAATTTGTAATTTCTCAGCCATTTTCGATAGAAAAGTGTGTTTTAGTAAAAATAGTGAATATTAGAAGAACAGAGCACGTCGTGGACTGAACACCTTCTTACCATGAACTGCAATGGCTGGCGTGCATACAAACCAAATTGAAGGAGGCAAAACCACCACTGCCATTCGCCTATTTCCTCCTATCTACTCATTCTTCTGATGAGGAGAAATTGCCACTGCCTCTTTGGTATAAAACTCATCTTGTTACTTGAATGGCCACCTCATGGTGCTTATAAGTTCACATTTATTTCATCAAGTTGCATAGGGTTTTGAGACTCTACTTGATTTTCAGGCAGGTAGGTGGTGGTTTAGGAATTGTATAATCAAACGAGGTTCCATAGGGTTTCTTCTTTCCAAGGTCCTGAACGCCATAGATACAAAGGGGCCGCTTCCACTAAGGTCAGCTTATTTGTGTAAAAAGTTCCTGTAA
>JAQGBU010000239.1:0-43455 GCA_034698605.1 Isotoma decorata
TGGCCACAGGTTGAGCAACCGCCGCCCCTGAATGACCACTACACACATACAAACTCTTACGTTTATTATATAGATGTAGGAAGGCTTTTTATAATAAAAGATTTTCAAGGGTCTCTTTCTCTTTTTGATGATGTGTTATAGGAAAATGCTACACATTCATCACTTTTCCCGAGTCCCCATCACCAAAAGACTGAACTATATAACAGTTCTAGCCTGAAAAACTCAAGTATCATTTTTCCTAAGCACTTTTTGGTCATTCTTTTTTTGCTTGAGAACAAAACCCAACTATAGTGTTAGGATTTGGCTAGTTCTACGTCTTATACTACTGCTCTATATTTTTTATTTATGCATTCGAAATTCATCTTTCAATTCCTTTAGGCTACTAGTATTGCATGTAACGAGGTTTGGGATGTATTCTTGAAAGCAATAGTAAATTGTTACAGTTAAAGTAAAGTAAAAACCCAAGTTCCCGTTGTACCCAAGGATTTAAACCAAGATATGCATGAAGTTCCTTCTAATTAAATATTTTCTTAATCACCCCTTTTGGTCAAAAACGTTGAAATTTATAGATTAATTGACAGATTGAGACAAAACTTTTATGCAAGTGCAATAAAATTTAGTAAAAATATTTATGAAATTTGCTTTCAGATTTTAGTGGTTTTTGTACAAGGAAAAGTACATTAATTGCCAAATTCATAATTAGAACCCCACCCTAAATAATCCCTTACCCGGCATGTAATCCGCCCCTTTTGATCGGTTCTAATTCGAGTTTACGGCAAACTATATTTGGCTCGCTTCTAGCTTTTTATAGATTTTGATGCATTGTTTTATGGTAAAAAGTTATGATTTCAAAGTTCAGTACGTACCCGAGTGACATGATGATAATTGTAACCAAAGAGGATGAGTTCTAAGTACTGTCACAAGCTCCAAACTTTATACTTAACTGGATCACTTATATATAAAACTCATGGTAATTTTTACGTGTTTTGAAATCGCTTTCTACATCTTATTCCTTAGGTTTTTTTCTAAATTTAAATCCCATTTTGGACGCTTGAAAATCTGAGTTACATCTACTTCTACTGACGCTCCCAAACTGACGCTACTCTTCGCCTTGATGACCTCATCTATGCGTGGGACAGAAAGTAAAGCGTCCCTGAATGTGCGTATGATTTCCTGGTTCCTTATTAGTAAGCAGATCCTATATATTTAAATAGAGTGATTCTGATTCGATGTTATAAGACGGACACTGCGCGACCGATTCCCGTTGATTTATGAGGCGTCCAATAACGGGCATCGGATCCAAAAACCCTTCCTATTATCCACTATTTCGGTGTTGAGGGCTTACGCATCGGAGGATGGGGTTTTAGAATCTTTGATAGCTAGGCTTTGGAGCTTTTCAAGGAATATGAAACTACCCGGATGAGTCTAGTTCATTTTGAATATTGCAAGGATATCAATCATCACATACTTATTCTGCTAATGTATTTCTAGATTTCTGAATTTATCTCTATTTACAGTACAAAAGTGATCCTAAAATTAATGGGTCTCTTGGTATTGCATAAAATGATACTAAAAACCATTAAACCAGGTGGTCTGACAACTTAAACTAAGTTGTATTTATAATGAAATGAAAGAATTTTAAAAACAACAATCTCTCAAATGCTTAAACACTTAACATCAAAAAATCTTGAATCTCATGTGGATCAATTTCCAAAAAGGAGATGCACTTGAATCGATACAAGAAGAACAAGTTCATCCATTCCATAGGATTAAAGAGAAATAGTGAAATACCTTCGAAAATATCTGTCCCTATTAGAATTTCCCTTTCCCTTTTACAGGGTCCTTATACAAGGGATATGGCCATTATTTTGTGAAGAAACTTGTAGCTTCATAAATAATGGCAAAGTGTAGTATCTAATTGTAATTTTATACTGGGATTGAACACATGAACATAATCTTTAAGAAATTATTATAAGGAAATGGTACATTCGGGTCTTGGTCTCTTGGTGTTTATTTTTTTTACTTTATTTTATCTATGAAAACTTCTAACTCTCTTGAAAGACTACCCAGGTTCATTCTCATTCAAAATGACAATTCAACAAAAGAACAACTTGAGACTTTTTAAAAACTGATGAACCTCTTCACTTTAGTTGCAACTTCAGACTTTTTATAGTTTTGAAACCGACTTGGACGGCTTGAGCTTCAATGCTTTTATCTCTTCTGCTATATTATTTTACTGTTCTATGTGCTAAAGTTGATCTATTATTCTTTTTTATTATTATCTTTATTTATAAAAGTATCATTTTTCCTTTGCTTTCTTTCTACATGCCTAAACTACCGTTGCTACTTACTAGCAAGCACTTGAGTTAAGAGTCGATTTCAAAACTTTAAAAAGCCTTCATTCATCCACGTTTAACTTACATGCATTCTTAAAGCGTGTATATAAAGAACCTATGCACGTCACAAGGATACAAAGTAAGGTACTTGAAGACGGTTAAGAAAACAAGGGAAACATTTTGATACTTTCTTTGACGATGCTTTATTAAATGGCCTTCTGGGTAGCTCGAGCTACTACTATTGCATTGTAACAAAAAATTATCACTATCCTACTACTCATTCATTTTCCCATCCATTCATTCCTTTTCTTATGCAAGTATGTGGTGATGAATGGAATCTCAGCGGAATACAAATTAATAAAAAATATCAGACTAACCTGCTTAACTCGATTTCTCTCCCGAGCATTTCTTTTTGCCATTGTGGTTGGGGCTCTTCTTGTATGAGGGACACGGACAAGATCACTACCGCTTGTGACATTTTTCGTAGTAAGGGCCCCAGTAGTAGAAACCGCACTATTGCTGTTGGGATTATTATTATTATTGCAGCTCCCAAGAATTGACACAGGTCCTCCAATGTTGCTACTACAGTTATCAAGGACGGGACCGTTCCGAAGTAAAGTTGTAAGTTGCTGGTTACTCAAGTGGCTGACTCCATTATTAGAGGAGAAGGATACTAAAGGAAGCTGACCCTTTTGACCTAAGATTCTTCTACTACTTAAGACAGAGGTAGAGTCACTTAGGAGATTGGGACTGGACTGGGAAGTACTATTAGGGTTGTTTCGTTGGTTCTGCTGGTTGTTGAGTCGCTTGGACTGCAGAATGTTACTGTTTGTCAAGGTATGGGGGGAAAACGGAGAAAGATTCAGTTTCTGGGATGCCATTTTCAAGATCGGTGTCACTAATAGGTTTCAGAAACCTGATTCGTTTTCGGTTTTAAAGGCTGAAACACGCGGTTTGTGCGTATGAATTTGATATATGAAGCTGCGTGAAAAGAGTTCCTTCCGAACTTCCGACTGACAAGGGAGCTAAGATAGGAATGACCCAGTTGTCCCGTTTATTCCCGCATTTACCCGATAACAACCGGTGTTTTCATTTCCTTTATTTATTATGTCGGGGAACAAATGTCCATATGGTTCATTTCGGAATTAGATTCATATTATTCATATGAAAAAAACATAAGTTGCTTCCGTGTCTATTTGCTTCGGTATGTCCGTATGTGTACATTTTATATCATTAAATGGAAGGGTAACTTACTGTTACTGCGAATGAATACCTTTACACTGTACCTATGAGTAGAACAATGTTTTATTTTACTACAACCCTCAGCCCTCACCCTTGGTTAAATAAAAGCTGAAGTTGAAAGTGTTGGTTCATCTGTGTACGTGTTCTTTGCATTAGATGAATTGGATTGAATCAGAAATTAATTCTTGTTTTCCCAGTACGATACTTTTTATAATATGGATTTCTTTTATTTACAATGAGGTTGAGTACAGCTGAAAAATTTATTGTGTTGTCAATTTGAGAATTTCATTTTTATTTATTCGCGTTACAGAATAAAATGATAAAATATAATTAGATTTCCTTAGGATTAGTCAATTTAAAATGTACGATGGAAAATAAATTTTGGAGGGGGTTTAATTTCAAGTAATACAATATACTTGCCTTTAGAGTTTCCATCATTCTTTTGAAATACAGCAAACAATCATTAACATTGAAGAGTGGCCCTTAATTGTAAGCAAATATATTTTGAGCAAACATAATTTTCTAAAAATACCTTTACCACAAACTCAAATTCGAAGGTTCCAACAGCAGCCAAATAGGAATAACATTTGTTTGGTATTAAGCAATAAATAATGCTGACAATAATTTTAAGCAAACCGAATAACCAGGAACGGAACTCATAATTATTTACCCTTCGGAAGTAATATGGTGCCCATACATTTTGTAAACGTATTGCCACCTTAGTGCATATGACGGCAATATGAAATTGGAAAAAGGGTCAAATTATCATTATAACAAGCCAATATGGTACGCACACATACCGATGTGATGTGATATTACAATACCTGGGCGTAGATAATTACTACTTTACATTGCTTTGCTCACAATACTTGTGCCCTAATCTACTCCTACTTTCAGTATATAACCGATAGATAAGAGGAGCTTTACGGGAAGCGGGTAGAATTGAGAGGGTGAGTATTTTTATATAAGGTAATCGGAGGGTTATAGGGAAAAATCGGGTTTGGATCGCAATACAGTACTTCTATGCTTGTAGGCAGGACTGATTGTGAGTTAATTCATCACACAATGTGAACATAATATACCAACTGCCAATTTTAAAGCACTTGGTCCTAAAAGTCCTCTCTGTTTCTATTATATTAAGCAAAGGTATCTCAATGCGCTTGAGGTAATAACATTGGAAATAATAAAAATGAAACTGCAGGAATCGGAACACTTATATGGCAGAACGGCACGGACGGTTTTATTATCATTATTATTATTTTCATTATTATTTTTATATTCTGGTGGTGCGTAAAGGAACAAAAGGTAAGGGGAGTCCCCTGGAAAGAAGCACAAAGCCCCCTCGGAGGCAGGCTTCTTTCAATTCGGGATAAAATTCACAGTCAGTTAGAATCAGAATTGAAAAAATTCTTTTGGCAAAAATCTATAGAGGATGAAATAAAATTATACCCTGAAGATCAGTATGACATTTTTAGTAGTAGTAGTGTAGTAGTTTGTAGGGGAATTAATAAAAGGAATGTCAACTTATCAGTATGTATGCGTCGTTCGTGTGTGCATTTTATGATGATGATGCGTGCCGAAGACATATAGTGAATCTTTACAATCGATCTATTCAATAGGAATGGATTGAGAGATGGATTCGAATTTGACTTTGGATTTATTGAGCACTACTTCATGTTTATTTGTAGAAATCACTTTTTTTATAACCTACGGGGTCTCATATTAGGAACATTTAAATAAAATCAAGTAAAGTCTATGCTGATGGTCTCAATAGCCTCTTATTTTTGACATTCCTGCTGGCAAGAGAGCTTTCTACATTCAATATTCAATTAATTTCCATACACGTTGGAATATCATTCAACTTAACAAATTGCCTTTGGTTGGATTGACTTTGTAAATTGAGATCATTTAAAGAGTTCAAGAACTTATATGAACTTGTATCAAAATGTTTCAAGTAATTTTTGTCAGATTTTTATGGTATGACCACTGAATACACGGGATTAATTTATCTTGATTAGTGGAGGCCAGTTGGCCAACTATATTTAATATGATAAGTTGTCAAGTTTTTTGTTAACAAATATTACAACTGCTTTGCTACGTATAGGTATGTATACCACATGCCAAGGGAGTTTAAAAATATATTTTCCATAAAAAACTTGCATTCAGTTCTTTAAAGTTAAAGATTAAAATGTAGAACAATTTAGATGGAACTTTTATCCTTCCGTTTGAAAATGATCTTCTTACACAAAATTATGGTAATTAATTATATTCATGTATTCTAATCAAGAGTTCATTCTTTTCTAACCAGCATATGTCTACATTATCAAGTAGCATATTTTGTGCGTACGTTATATTGAGTGAGACACACTTTTCTTTAACTTCAAGAAGACGTTTTTCCAACTCTTTTATTCTTGAGTTCATTAAACAAGACTTTAACAGAAAATTACATATTATTACTGATAGCAAGATTGTTGGCCTTTCTTATTTCATTTTCAACATTTAGAAAAAATCATTAAATTACTTCATTAAGGTTAAATACACATGGTCTTTATCTGTCTCAATCAATATTTAGACTCTTATTCCAACAAAGAAGGCTAGAACGGTTATTCGTTTTGTATTTCTCGTCTGTCCTATTACCTCACAAATCGATCCGATCTGTCGGATCGAATTTATCATCAAACTTAATGTGTCATGTTTTACAAGGCTCTTCATATCCTTTTTTCTATCCGTTCAACAGAATTTAATTTTTTGAAATCTTTTTATACAAAAGGGATTGATTTTTTCCCAATACAGGTTTAGTTTTAAAATCAACCTTGATGACCACACCCCCTAGGCGAGAGTTTAGATAGGAAAACTACATGAAACTACTTTCCATTTTTACAAAACTAGGTATGTACGATATTACTAACCCTGTGTGGTTCTTTGGGGTATCTGGAAATTCTTAGTATAATGGCAAAGTCTTCAGCTTATCATGCAAAAACCCCCAGGGGAGTGGTTGAGTTAATAAGCTGGCATTCACTAATTCTAACAGAGATATTGGTAATCAGCAAAATGATACCTATTCTATTAAATACTTTAATAGTATAATATGTACCTTTATGTATGTACAGTGCTTGATTATATTCGTTCGCAATAGTTAACTTGAAAATACATTTACAGCTAAAAAAATCTGAAATGAACTGAAAAGCTAAGCTCTTCTTCAAAGCAATCAAACCAAAATGCAGTAAGAAGTTCAGTATCAAGTTTTGATAAAATAAATCGTCTTTATAGTATCACATTCATGAGCAATCTGAAAACATCAAATAGAGAACCTTCTGAATCAAATCGTTTAAGCAAAAATGTATTCCTCAAGGTGCACACATGTCGTACCCTGGAAGTCTTCTTCTAATTCGCGTGGTACTTACCAACCTAACAATGATTCCTCTGATGATAACCCACAACTCACAACTTCTACAACTATCATACATAGCATCAATTCAATTCAAACTTTGATAAAGAATTATACGCAAGAATAGTACATTATACAAGGACACAAGTTCGGATTGAACAAAGGTGAATTCAAAAGTCCTCCAGGATCAGTAGTAGTAGTAGTGGCATGGCACCGTGGCAGTGGGTGATGATGAATGGAAATAGGAAGAAGGGAAACTTGTCGTGTGACGTGTGACTGTTCGCGTGACCATTAGAATTCTTTTTCTAAAACTTTTATTACTATCCCGATTTATTTTATTTTATGATTAACCCGGCATTCCCCTACGCACCGACTCTCTATAAAATCCTATGCATTCATATCCTTATTCTATCTCTGCAATCGTATTATCTTTCATTTTATCTATCACTGCTACTACCTCAACATTACATATATATATATATAACCTTAAGTACAAAAGCACTGATGATGATAAGTCAGTATAGTAGTACCAGTAGGGATAATAGTGGTGGTGGTGAGATATTCCTATTATTAGCCAAGCAGGTATTATCAATCTGTACCAAATTGAATTTAAAACCCGTCGCATACAAAATGTATTTTATAATTCCCTTGCTTACTTTTCAAAAGCTTTGAACCCTCACTCTCCCTTTAATAACAAAAGTGTATAAGGGAGAAAGAATTCTAAAAACATATTGCTAAAACTCAATACGAGTATAAAATCCTTGGTTGATGAAAAAGTCCCTCCAATCTAGAGTCGTGTTTAATATAAAGCCTTACATATAAAATATATCGTTATCTTTTATATAAAGGTGTACATGATACAAAATGAATAAGGGTCCCCCCTCAACTATTTCCAATTTTACTGGTACTGCTACTAATACAACTAGGACTATTAGAGTTTATTTGATATTATTATTATCTAGTGTACCCAATGTAACGTAGCATTCGTAGTGTAATCTGTTTACAATCAAAATCCCCCCTGGCATTGCTTTTTTCGTATAGTATGAGCAGTTATTGCATCTCTTTATAATTTTCTAACAACAAACAAGCCAAAGTTAGGGAGGGAAGGTATTTTATTGTATTAGGTCGTGATGTGTATGAGGTTAAGGTATAACTTTTATTTTTGAATCAGCTATTTAAAAGAAGTATTGACTAAATTTAAAGTTTGATGCTTGGGGATTCATATACACGGTACAAGCTTAAAATTATTTGTTTAGATTAGACATTAGTATGGATTGTGGAATGCGTGGTATTTAAAATGTCTAAATTGTAAAGTCCCATAGACTGAGGAGAAAAATGAGTTCTTTTTGAACTACTGAATGTACCACTTGCAATTTAAGGAATAATGTTGATAATAGACTTTGTTATCTTTTTAATTGACTAGCTCTCACTTTCATATCAAAATTTTCAACCTTTTAAAAATTTTGATTCATAATTTAATCCAAAATTAAAAAAGAGGATTTTATAAAATGAAAAAAAAAAATTATTGGGAGAATGCGTATACGGCTATTTTGGGGACTTTTGCATCTCATTCCTGTGCCTTTTATGGTATTTTTGATTTGGTTTTTGAATTTTGAATTACACCACCTTGCCATTGCCTCAGCCAGACAACTCCGATTCTTTTAAAAAGTTTGGAAAAAATTGTAACAAAAGGCGGAAGATGAATAAGACTCCAGCCAGATCAAAAAAATATTAGTATATAAAACAGCATAAAAGAGCACCCGACACGACAACCAAGTTCTAATAATAAGTGGGGTACGTACTAATGTACAAAAGGTCCTTTTATAAAAAATCTGTATTGTACACCCAAAAAGTGTTTGAAAAATCCTAATTTTTACCCAAAAATATTTTATATTCTTTTGATTCTGCAAGTACACACATCTCCAACATTAAGGTAATAGCAGTGATGTATGGTTCACTGAAAAATCGTATTGATATATTTAGAAGGGGGATTTCAATTATGGTGATGGAGTTAGACGAGGTTCAATAGAATTCAAGAATATTTTAATGGTTAAATTAAATTGAAATGAAATACTTTTATACAAACCTTGTCATTTTTTTTATTTCAGTCTATCGTACACCGCATCATATCAAATGTATTTGATTTGAGGATAAAAATAGAAATTCACTGGGAAAAAAGTGCTTTTTCAGGAACTTTCCATTTTTACAAAAAAAGAGATGTGATTCATGGATGATAGTGGAAGGTGTCACCTTTCTTAACAAAGAGGGCTTCATTGTTCAAACATCTTGATAAAGGATTCTAACTGATATTCATTTTTATTTTTCTCTTGTCTAAAAGTGATGGATTTTTATAAAGGTTTCAAGTTCATGAGTATCATATTTTTAACGTTTAAGGCAATGTTATGAAAAGACTTTCGATCTTTAAACCTTTTAACGACGAGCTACAAAGTGAAATATTACTAAGTAAACACAATTTTTGGCAAAAAATTTGTTCAAATTTTAGCCATTCTCTCCTGCATTTCTGAAATTGTTCCTAAGCAAATAAATGTTCAATTCGTTTCATTGTCTAAGGCATTCCTGCGAAATTTTTTCCTTGATACATTTTTAAAATGCAAATTAAAATAAGGTTTAACCTATAGCTATATAGTTCACAAAAAAATGTATCTAAAACTTAGAAATCCCTGTCATCCGCCAATCTCCCTGGTTCCATTTGTATAGAATGTATTTATTTTTGAATAAACCCTAAAGCAAAAGACTCAATTTATTTGGCTTGGATCCTTTTAAAATAATTTTATTATTTTTCTTTCATTTCATTAGAATATAATATTATTCAGGTTCAAAATAATATTATCCGTGAATACAGGCCAAGCGGTATTTTTTGCTGAGGAATATTTGTGATTTGGTTGTCAAAAACCCATGGAAAGGAAAATCCTCTTTTCTCCCTGTCGAACGAAGCCGATGTAGAATTAATATAAAAGTCTAAATACAAAACCTGCGGATCCGTCCTGAATTTTAATGAACGGGCTAAACCATTTTATAAAAGAATGACAAGTTTTTAGGATCGTAACTTGTGGTGTAGAGCAATAAAATGCACGTACCACGTGCCAAAGAATTCAAAAAGATTTTTCTACATTTTTCTATACATACAACTATATATACATAGACAAAAGAAATGATCTTAGAGCTTTGTTTGAAATTTATGCACCGACTGATGAACGGTATTAAATAAAGGACGACCTTTTTAAAAATTTATTTTTTTAACATATTTACTAGATAGAAAGGTGAGTGTATGCATAATTTAGTTAGTGTCCTATTTTTGTTTTTTAATTTCTAGCTCATGCATCACACATCTTTTTGTGATCGCCGTGTGGAATTATATTCTATTTTGAAAGACAGAGACAAGAGTAGATTTTGAAATTCGAAATGGTATGAGGATGAAATGATGATGACTCAAATTATTATTCGATACTTATTTTAGATTTAACTCTTTCTCTTTATTCAACTAGGCTTTATTATAATATAAGTTACTATATGACATGTATTTTTCATAATAAGTTATCACTTTTCTGATCATGTCTCACTGGAAAAATCCTCTTTTCAAATTAAGAAAAGGGCTTTCCTCTCTGTCTGTCTTTTATGAGCTGTCAATTTTTTTAAAAATGTAAAAGTCTACCGTTATCTCGTAATGAAGCGTGGCTAAGTTTTTCTTTTTACTGTTTTTATTTTACTTTCTCTTTCGGTGTTTGCTAGGAATGTCGATTTATTATGGTGTGTAGTATGGGCATGGCAGATTCAGCTGAATAATAATGATGTCAGTAGCAATGAGCGATATACTAATACAATTGTAGTGTGAATTTATATCAACTATAATTTAGAGGATTCTTCCAGCTATGTTTTGACTATGAAGGGTTTATAAACCATTAAGGCGATTTTATAAACCTTAAAATGCAATTTGTAGTTGTAAAAATTTAAATTTCATCCATTGATGGATTCAGCTATGTTTTTTATCAATTTAGTTTCCAAACTTAGAGGAAATTTAATTTTTTTTAGTGATGATGACATGACGAGTAATCTCTTAGAAAGTTGAATTGAAAAACAATAAGACAAGGCTTTTAATTCATTTTCATATAAGAAATCAATATTAAGTTACCTACGTTAAGTTAAAACTACTTCCAACTATCAAGAAATTGTTCTTGCTTCCAAGTAGGTTGCATCTACAAAAAAGGACTTGTGCCCCTCTGTTCCATTTGCCTGTATCTTGACTCGTGTCCTTCTTTCTTTTTGTGACGATTTATTCCTTTTTTTATCTTTTTTACCTGAAGTTTCTTTTACTCTCTCATTCAACATTTTAGACTAGACACCCCCAACTGTTGGCATTTAATGCAATCCACTATTTCATTATTATTGCTACAAGTTGCATTCAATTGCATTGTATTACTACTCACTCACAAGCTTCTTTTGATAAAGTTGACTTGACTGATGTGAAAATAAAAATAAAAGTTATAAAAGCATAGACAAGACAAGAGCATCTATGGACACGCCATTATAAATAAAGTATAAGTTACTTCTTTCTTGCGTACCTGTAATTTCTCATGTGAATTCATGGTCCAAAGAAGATAAGGAAGGGCACAAGCTAGGAGAGTCGGCAGAGAGCAAGTTATTGTAGTAGTTACTTTGGTCAAAAAATGACCGGATGTGATGTCACTTTATAAAAATCAAGTTGTGAATGTGCTATCTCCTCTTATTTTTAATAAAACAAGTCTTTAAATTTCAAATAAAAAATTGTAGTAAACATTGCTTAGGATTTTTCCTAGGGCTTTAATTTATTTTCATATCTTTTAGTTGTCCATTTGGTTTATCAGTGAACCTGTTGCACTATTCGGGTACTTTAAATTTATTTTTAATTTGGAATTGGATTCGGAAGTGTACCAAGGGTTAACATATTTAGCATAAAGAAGAAAAAAATTTTTTTTTAAAGAATAAAACATGTGCAATATGAAATGGAAGTCAAGGCTTCTTCTGAATTAAAGAATGAATTACATCATATTACTATACTCCGCGATTTACGATGGTGTCATATTGTTATGTCTTAAAAAGTATACATCCTGTTTATAAAATTTGGCATGTGAAATTGTAAACCTTTAAACTTGGAATACGGTGAATTGGAAGTTTAAAAAACAGACGATTAATATAGTATTATATACTCTATATGCTTGACCATAAGTTTAGAAATTATGACTAAAATGTTTTTACGATTTGACTATTGAAATTTCACCAAATTTGGATTTTTGGTATTAGGGCAGAGGGTACTTTATAAAGTTAAATTTGCTTGTAGGATAGGCTGATGGAATTGCTTATTGACAACCGATGTAAAATGCTGAAGATTATCGAGACGTGGAAAATGGCCATGACTAAATTGTATTAAAAAATTAGTTTAATTTTTAAACTCCTGGTCAATTATTAAATACTTTCATAATTTAAAACCTAGTCTGGATGACTGATGTGATAACCACCTTTCATGAATTTTAATGAATTCCAGACTTGAAGCAAAATTTATTTTCACAGATTTAAATCATGCAACGCTTGGCATTGACACCAATACCGAAATCTTGGAAAACCCTTTAAACTTCTGGACTGTAATAGTACGTGTGTAATCCTTTACCCTTGTCTGTGGTCGTCTGTGCTTTTTTGTGTTAAAACTGAAAATCTACAAAAAGTATCTTTAACTATCTTTCACGTGCACATTATAATAATAAGAGTTTTTGAATGACTCCATCCCAAATTGTACGTCTCCAAATTTTTTATGTATGAAAAGGCAAAAAAAGCTGAGAAAACGAAACCACCAAGCAGAACGGAAAAGAGTGCCACTGCCAAGCCACCACAAAAGGAAAAAACGTAAGACCGAAAGCACACTCACTGGCTGGAGTTTTCTTCATTTTTAGATAAAAAACCTGAAGAAAATACTAACTACACTTACTTCTCAGCTTATAAATAATATAATTCAGCCACTTAAATGTAAACTGTGATGCAGATCTGGTTTGGCTACTTGGAAACTAGAATCAACTAATCGTGTAAAAAGAGAAACAAAGCGTTCTATTATAAGCGTGCCTGAATAAACTAGTCATGATTTCAATGCTGAACAGGTGTCAATCGTAGAAATTGAATTTTTTTTATTGAAATCAAGATTATTTTTATACCCATTGATAAGGATTTATTTTATAATGAGTAGGTATACGCTATTTCTTGTTTTTAATAATCTTGATAGTCATAATTTGAGCTGATTGAATGAATTTAAAACTAGGTTAATCAAAATGCTTACGGATGGAAGGAAAACTTTTAAGCAACATAAAGGAACTTCAATTGAAAGAAATCCAAAGTTTTTACAAGTTCTTATGCAGATTGAAATCCTCATATGTGAATCATTTTTTCAGTTTGTCAGCATCAGTTGCAATTACTTGATACTTGTTAACTTGTTGCAGGCATGCAATGGTAAAATGACACTAGTGTCATTTATTTAATTATAATGGATAACTGTACTGAAAATTCTGTAAGTTTTTGGCTTACTGGCTCTTCGGTTTGTGGTTAATAATCGCCTATGGTTAATTCAATTAATTTGAAAGATATATGCAATAAAATTAATTTTATATTTGAGTAGCCCTATCTAATTCTTTGTCTATTGACAATAATAACCTTATAAGTCATTGCACTGACATTTGACACGTAAAAAAGTAACACTGCGTTCATTACGGAATTTGCATGCAATTTCGATTTCTCGTCCGTCACAATGAATCCTAAAGAGATGCTTGATTGAAACTTTTGAAGCTATTGAAATCGCTACTTAAAGAAACTACATTATTTTCGTAAACATTTTAGCTCCGGATGTCTCCTCATTGTAGTTTAACTTAACAAGCCTGTGCTTATCTTCGCCTGAGTTATTTTTTCCCACGAACAAATATATCACATCATGTACAATTTGTAAACCCTACTTTACCTTCATATTGAACAAAAATGTTATAAAGCTTCATTTATGATGACTGGAGAATTTAATCCTGAAATAAAACAGATAGAAATGATAGATAGACAAAAGAAAACATAATATAAAATAGTAGATAGACACAATCTTTAACAAAATAGCTAAAGCAGTTTCAGCTTCAGCATCTCTTGTTCTTCAGTTATAGAAATGATTCTCAAGTAAAATATGACAGTCTGCCTGACATTGACTTTGACTTATACCACGGATGCGGATGGTTGGTTTTTTGGTCCCCTGTTCCCTTTCTCTCTCTTTGACACTGACGATGCAGTTCCATAAAATCCAAGCTTCCAAGCCCTATTTTTGTCGTTCATTGTACTCTTCAAAATAATAATGAGTCTAACCAGTGCATTACCATCGTTGCATCATCAACCTGTGGTTACCGTACATCCGTCACCTTCGGAGAAATTTTTACTTGGATCTTTAGAGTCCACGACTTACGCATAGGCTGGGTCTATTTTTACATTGTGTAGTTTTTTAAAGTTTGACTGCCGATAATTATGTCAAGCTTAGAATTTGTAAACCTTAAAAACTATAAGCTGACTTAACCAGACCTTCATGATGATGTCATGGTCATTCGTGACCTATACTATACTGTGGTCAGATTTTGGTTGCTCATGTCTGCTTATATAACATCTAATAAATGTCCCCTTTAGCCAAAGGAAATGTATAAAATCTTTGATCGGATTCTATAAGAGTGGCACAGGGTCAGGGTATTTTTTGCCTATGTAAGACACGTTCCACTCCATTATGCACCTCTATCCAACCTTATACAATTTATTTGAATTTTTCGAAGAAACGGAATCTTCTATCATTTCTTTCCCTTTCTTTCCCAAAGAACAAGAACTAAAAGTAACCTATACCTTGAAATTATCATTACTTTTCTTATTGTTATTTATTTTACTAAAAGTTCATTCTTAGAAAGGTAAGGCGTATCTTTCCCATGGCATGTCGGTTTCGGTATGTCTTGTATTTTTTTTTATTAGTTTTCCAAGTTATAATAGTGTGCACTCTGTCCAATTCAATGCGATGTTATTAATGCACCATTCTTTGATGATACAACTTGGAGCCTTATTGTTACATAATCTTGGGGAGGATTCGTAGGATGAAAAATAAGACTATTAATGTAAAAAATAATTCTTCTAAGCCAAAACCAAAGTAGGAGAAAAAACCTTTGTAAATTTTTAAGAATGGTAAACCTAGGTGAAATTCTTTTGGCTATTATTTAAGTTATTACGAGAACAAGATCGGAACAGTTCACTCCATTATTGTAAAGTATAGTTGGATATCTTTAATATTAGTTCAGGTTGTATTCTCAAAGCCATTTATTTTTAATAGAGTTCATTTACTCATTCATCAAATCCCAATCTCATTATAAGTCCTTTAAAGATTATAGTAGACAATTGAATGAAACATGGACTGGGCTGGACTCTGGAATATGTGGCATTATCATGGAACTAATACATAAAATAAACCCCACACGCTTTTAAACTTTAAGGTTTAAAGTTTGAAATGAGAGACTTGCTTTCGTCTTGTCCATCATGCCCATATAGATCATGCCGCAAAATCAATGCATCATGAAAGTGGCAATTTATTGTTTGCATAATAAAAAAAATAAAAATATCGAGTGTAATTCATTTGCTATAATAAATCGCAATTAACTTACACCTAACAAGATGAGATTTTTCATATTCTCAATTGATTCTGTACCTCATCTCATATCTCATTAATTTCATTAGCTTCCATCATATGACCTAATATTGAAACCGTATTCTACCTGTCACCAAATCCGAATGGTAAAGGTTACACAATGTAATTTTAATGGACAATTGGAGCCAAACGTGGTGTCAAAAAATAATGATTCAAAATTAGGGTACCCTTTTCTAAGTAAACCTGTACCAGTTCATCTACAATATCTCGTTCATCAATTATGAACAAAAAATGAATGTCCATATAATGAATCCCTGCTCCTGGAGTCCATATAAATTCACTAAATACGAGCATAGCTAATTATTTTTCAATTGTATAGAATTGAGGTAAATTGTAAGTTATCAGTTTTTTAAGTTTAATTTTAGGTTAAGATTACATTAAAATTAAACTAAAGCTTACAAATCATTGCAATTTCCTAGTCTCCATGCAAAATCCATTATGAACAAATACACATCATAATCATACACAGTTTACATAGGGCTTTATGAAATGCAAAATGCAGATGCAAACAAAGGAGAATGAGAATTTAGTGAAGGAGGAACTAGAGACGTAGTAGGAAAAGGAATTCTACGCATTTGGTTCTAGCTTTAGTCGGCTTCTGCTATTTGTCTGCAAAACGTCCACAAATTTATGTTCACAAATCCCAGTTTTAAAATTTCCTAAAATATTTCATTTAAATTTAGCCATCGTAATGTGACATCATAAATTGCAACCAATATTTTATCATTGATGTGAAAAAAATAGCTACTGCTCTTTAAGACATGGTTTGCGTTTGAAAATCGTTTTAAAAAGTATTGACACGTAATTTGTGATTGAGCTGAGGATGATGCGAAGCGGGCCAGCCAGCCACGAACAAAGGTTTACCCAGACACAATGAATGCAAGGTGGAATGCGTATTTGGCAAGATCTACATAATATGCATAGGAAGAGGAACAAAGAGGAACGAAAGAACGTGGCACTTTGCATCGTGGTGGTAGATAGAGGTAGAGCTAGAGAGAGCCTTGCAGGTTCAACTATTGCTGGTCAGTGTGGGTGCTGGTGGGGACGAGAGAGCATCAAAGAGGATTTTCTAAGCCTTTACCATGCTCATAAATCGAAAGCTTTAACTAAGGGTCATAAAGTGTACAAGGTCAAGCGTTTAGTGATTCCTTGAAAGGTTTTGTCCAGCGTCCGTGTGCAGTGTACTGGACGGACATAGGACTGTGGATCGTCATCTTTGTACTTGGTGCGGCTCGGTTTGGAGTAGGACTTAAGACTAGACGATACACAAAATCAGCACAAAAGAAAAGGTAAAGTATTATTTGATATTTCGAAATCCGAATTCATAAGTTCACAGATTTAATTAATAGTGTGTTACGTACGTACGTGTATAGGAATATAATTCAAAGTGAAAGTATGTAGGGTGTAAACTGATGACTGATCTATGAGCTATGTGACATGATACGGCTGTTGATTTAACTAAACTTTAATAAAAAATGAAAAATTCATTCTATAAACTATGCGTTCATCGTTTGACTGTTTGTGAAACCGAAACGTACTCTTGATTTGTTTAAATTTGTTCTTTGCTGAAAAAGGTTGAAGGTGGAAAAGGAGCAGAGCAGTGAGAATGGAGTCGAGCACTGGCAGAATTCCCGATGAATTGGGACAGGTGGTAGCTAAAGACGGTAAAGATAAGAAGAAAACGTTTGGACCAAGCGTTTCATCTTCCAGTTCAAGCAGCTCGAGCTCCAGTAGTGGTAGTGGTAGCAGCAGTACAAGCTCTTCGAGCTCGTCATCCGACGATGATGACACCGATATGGTGTCAAGATTACAGGGAAGGTTGGGTACGCTTGGAGTAGCTCCTGGTCCCATGATCAAGGAGGGAATTGGACGGATTGACAAGGGGATAGCGACAGGCTCTGACAAGACCGGAGCTTCAGGGTCAACGTTGGATAGTAAGAGTTCTACTGTCAGAGGGGGACTTGGCTCTGGCCCTGATTCAACGAACGTGGTTAGTTCGAACTCTACTGTAGGAAGAGTTGTTGCTTTCGGATCCTACAGTAGTGGTCGTATCATAAAAGCTGACGTATCAGGATCATGGCGAGAAAAAGATACTCATTCGGAGTTTACATCAATCAACAAAGCAGTACCTGTCAAGTCTAAATTGCCAAAAAAACCAGCTAAAAGACTCACTGAACAAGAAAAGTTACGAAGGAAATTAGACCCAGACTTTAAAGGGAAAGTACACCAGAAGTCTAGTTTGGCCAGGGGAGATACGATGGGTACTCAACCAAGTGGATCTGTGGGTAGATCTACATCGCCAGTTGCAGGACCGTCCTCTGCAAGCGAGTGCAAAGCTTCAACGTCTGGATCATATAGAACATCGCTGAGGCCGAGAAAGCATAATCTGATTTTGAATGAAAGTTTACTTTTCCATCTTCAGCACGAACAGTCTCTGAAAGAAGAAGCTGCAAGAGCAGAGCGGAATCAGTCAAAGGGTTTGCAGTTTTTGTATTCCGAATAAAACAAAGATTTAATATTATATATATTTTAAGGAACTGATTTAATCCGTAGGTGCAAATCGTGCGAAAGAAAACAGAGGAAAGTCAGCGAAAACGGGGAAAGTCAAAAACACAAAGGAAGAAGAGGAGGTCGATTCCGACACACCAGTTTCGTTCATCAGACGCAGTGGCCATACTGCTGATTGGGATATGTTTTTGAGAAATGTTCATAATGTAGGTTGGGTTGCTCCAGTAAACTTCTTCAAGCATGTAAGTGATGACAAAGAGTTCTATGATCGAAGATCAAATTTAGAATAGGCAAGTCTCCGTTATATTCGATAACAGAGCTATTAAGCTAAATTAATAGCTAAATAAATTAAGCTAAAGTTATAACAAAGTGTCGAAGTGTGTGTAGTTAAAATGAAGAGTATCAGAGCTGCAGTGTTAGGTCAGTCAGTTTTTTCATGTAGTCATTATTGTCTCATTCTCTTTATGTGTTATAGGCACCGTTTTCTAAAGAGTGGGAAAAAATCGCAAAAAGTGGTATTTATGTTGAAGTGCCTAACCCTTTCGTCGTGTGTGATAAACCCGTCTACTGGATAGCAAGAGTCCAAGGCTTCGCAGGATATAAAGCGATGATAGAATATGAGTCGTTTGGAAGTTCAGAAGGGTTTTTTGGATGGATTTCCTTTTGTAGTGATGTTGCAAAACCCCTGGGGTACTGTAACCAGAACAGGATTTTATTATTTCCTCCTAACGGTATGTGTTTATATATTACATATGTATTCTATTATAGTTTAGAAGTTATGCATTTTATTGACTTCAGTAAATTAATTTATTTCTTTTAAACAGAGGTATACAATCATAACAAAGATTTCCTCCGACTCATGAGAAATATAGTGGGAAGACCAGGAGTACGCACCATTAGGGAAAATCACCACGAGTTGGTCAAGAAGGAAATTTTATCTCAAAGAGTGTAAGTAATGCAGTTCATGAACTCGATCAAATAGGTAGAATTTGCTGTCGTATACTTAATGTTGTTTCTTTGTGCCATATTTTGTAGTTATAAACTCATGGATCCTGTAGAAGCAGTTGACACAGTCGACATGGTTAAATTGGGCCGAAATCGTGGTGGTTGCATCAAAGGATTGATAGGAGATCGTGTGTACGTATCGTTTAGTTCGAAACCGGATGAGGCGGGTAATAAAATAATTGAATGACAATCGTATACTGAACCCATAGAGATAGAATGGTTCTTAATATAAATAAGATAGCTAAATATTCTTGACTCGTTGAATAGGATTTTGGTTCAATTCAAAAAGTGGACGTGTTCACAAACTCGGCTTTAGTGGCACAATCGGTTGTGGCCTTCTAGGAGTAACTGATAAGGCTAAAATACCTAAGTTGGACCCTAATACATTGCCAAAGTATCCCGAGGGAATCAAAGTTCAGAAGGGAATGGTATTTGAAGTAATCCACCCTTTACAGGTCAACGTCATCTCATCTGCAAGTGTGGAGAGAAGACTAAACCATGGGTATTTCATCGCCCGAGTAACCAGTCCTAAAGGGTACGATGATGTGTCATACTGCTTCCATATAACTTCACATTGGCTTCTCCCCTGTGGGTTTGCCAAAAGAAACGACGTACCGCTCATTGTGCCACACAATGAAAACCAAGCTAACTTCGATTGGGAAGCGTATTGTTGGAAACATAGGGTCCGACCTCTGGACTTCTCATTGTTGCTGCCGGTAATATTAGAAACTGATCATTCGAGTTTAACATACATAAAAAGACGGTTTAAAGAAAGCCGCATAACTTGTGTTATTTCTTGAGTGAGTAATACGATTTTTGAAGTGTAAGGTATTATCAAAAATATTTTATGCATTTCAGAGACCAGCTCATCGATTTGTTTTCGGCTGTAAATTTGAAGCGATTGATTTGCGACAACCGACGTTCTGTGGCCCAGTGACAGTAATTAAGATAGCGGAGCACCTGTTATTGATCCATTTTGATGGATGGAACAGGGATAATCCACTAGCTCTTCAATGGGTTGAAGCAGAATCTCCGGAAATCTATCCAGCAGGTTGGGCTGAGATGGTAGGGCACGATTTTCAGAGTAGTCCAGCCGAACCTCGGCTTGAAGATTATGCTAGCATAGTAGTATTGAACGATGAGGATGATGAAAATGCTCTGGAAGGTGATGAAAAGTAAGTGTCCTCCTACACAGTGGATCAAAATTTGGAATTAATTTCTGAATTTTGTAGACAATATTTTAACTATAGTAAGTGTGATGCTGAATATTAACGAAATGCGTATTCTGTTTTATTATGTCAGGAGAGACAGTAATGACGGAGAGGTTAAAATGGACATAACTCCTGTGACTGCTAAATAGAAGTGATTAGGATCTGATAACCTTTAAGTCTTTCTACGTGAACCTGATAAACTTTCTATCGATTATGATTTTCTGTTCCTACACACAAGTTGCTTCACATCGTTGTTTATCAGCTTACTGTCCCAATCAATGATCTATAATGACGAGGACACGTTTGGCGTTAAAGGGTGTTTCTTTAGATACAAGACTAATATCAGTTCGTTGTCTTTGTGTCCATGTTTTTGGTCGAGGCAGTAGCAATAATTTGAAGTTCGAAAAAGACTCATTCGATAAGAAATACTGACGTATCTGGTTGAATAATTAAATGAGATGAGAGAAGGCCCCAGTCAACTGGTTTTGTTATTTTAAGACTTTTATGATTTTACTAAACTAAATTTTAATATATGATCTAGATAGATAAAAGATAATATTTGATGTAGTGGAACGGTTAGTTTTTATAAATAATCCAGTTTGTCAATTGCAGACTGTCTGATTGTGTTAGAGTAAAAGAGTAAAAATACTAATGTATAGTGTTAGTAAATGTCAAATCAAATGACTGTAATTTCCATTTATTCCTTAGATATAAGTTTTAATTAAATGTTGGTTTCCAACTAATTTATGGAATAAATCGGTGTGAAATGAAATACTGCAATGTAGAAGTGGAAAATGAATCTGTATCTTCGTCTTTCTTAAATATACATCGATTATGATATCACAAAATTCAGTGATAGTAGAAACCCTTGCATTTTATAAGACACAATCTCATGCATTGAAATGATACTGCATTTCCTACAAAAATTCATATTATTCTATCCGAAGAGTCCAATCTTAAACTAAATAGTAGCAAGTATGAATGATGAAGTGTATATTCATGTACGACTATGTTAGTGAAAATGAAATCCTAACCATTACCTTTTTGAGTAAGCCCCAGCAGCATCTAACATTGATGCTTGGAACCCCAACCCCAAGGGTTTTCTAAGGGCATTTTTTTATCGCTCTCTTTGTTCATCTAAGTTTATGGAAACGCAAATGGTATAGTTCGGCTTCGCCTTTCACAAAAGGCTTGTAATAAAATCTGAAAAGCTTACCAGTAGAACCTGACGAGATAATTATTCCTTGGTAATTTTGTATGGTTCCTACGGTAATGTGCAAGCCTTGTAAATGCTCAAAATAGATAAGGGAGGATGATAAATAATCAATATTTAACTCCAGAGTTGCTATTTATAACATTTATTACACACGCTTATCATCTCATAAGTTATACTTACAAATTAATAATATTTTAACGTGCTTTCCTTAAACAAGCCTTTCTTCGCCTTTTCACCACTTACTGAGAAATTCAAATCATCTTCGACTTCAATCCAATCTATTAGTTCAACAATTAAAAAAAGTAACTAACAACATTTATTAGAATAGACTTTAATTTGTATACCGAGAGGTTGTATGTGGACCACTTGGCCCAAATTGTTTAGGTAACCATACATAGAAGCCATAATATAATATGTATATATGTGTGTAGTAACATTATACACAATTTGTTCTTTTTGCTACTGATTACAATAACACACTTTCAATAATATCTTAACATGAAATCATCTTACAGTAATTAACAAAGAATTGTAATTGTAATACAATTAGGTAATTTGTACAGTAGTAGAGATAGATTCAGAGAGTTCATGATAATAATATATTTAGTACACCTCTTTGAAAAATCATATCTATATGCTTCCAACCTTTAGTAAAAATTACTTTATATTCTTCCAGGTTTAAACTTATAAGAGGTTACACTCTTATCGAAAGTACGTTAGTCGATGATCGGGTGATAACCCTTTGTGTTTTTAGCGAGAAAGCAAAGTACAAAAACTTTGTGTATGCATGTATGTATCTATACATTTAATCACTTGATAGAAACACTCAGGATCAATCGGACGCTCATTATTTGTCACAATCACTCCTTGCTGGTTTCTAATTAGTGTATCTTTATCGTTTCAATTTTGATACTTGTAAAACATTCACACACTCATTCAGACGCACATATAGGATATCTTTCTAAAAGTTTTACTACAAGTGAGAAATCTGTTGAGATCTCAAAGATTACAATGATTACCATTAGCTAAATCACATGGTAGCTGATGAGAGATCAGGAACAAAAAGAAGGTTTAGAAATGATAGTGTCATATTAGATTCACTCTACAAGTGACATTTGACCATTCACTGAATAAGTCAAGAACTAACTACTACATATAGAAAAATCTGGTATTACTTTCTAATCTACTCTTCTTGATTAATTAGATCTAAAATGTTTCCCTAGTTGAATTTTTAATTAATATTATATCGCTACATACTACTTCTGACTACTTTTTCATCTTGATGATGAAAGTATTTACAATAAATAGCATCTTTATGTGGCTTTTGTGCCTCTTCCACTTGGCTAATTTTGGAAAAATTAGCTGTGTCGGCTGTGTGGGAAGTAAATAGAGTTAAATGATACGGTTCTTAACATCTTTTTTTCAGTTTGAGTAGATTTGGATTCTAAGTTGTAAAAGCTTACAACTGCCTTCTTCTGCACTTATAGCAGCTTACCTATCGTACATGATGTTTATGTGTAATTGAAATTCATAATGAATTATAATGATTAATCATACAGTGAGTGACTTCATATTTCATAGATTAATTTCGTGTTATCATAACTACTACTTTACTAATATAATCTCTGGAGGACGATTTTACTAAATTTCACTATAATATTGTAGTCTTTCTTAAGGAAAATGATCATATCTCTGGTATTCTACAGTTTAGCAGTTTTTAAGGACTTTGGTAATGTAACTTTAATGTTTGCTATTACCTTTTACAGAGCTAATATATATTTATATATCTACTTGTTTCATTACTAATCTTACGGAATTCATTTTTCTTGTACCCTTAACTTAACTAGCTCAGTGTTTTACAATTAAAAGCTAGTAGCCCCTTCAGCTTTCACCGGGTTCACCCACAGGTGTATGTTTAGAAGCAATAATATGAAACTTCGGTAATGACAAGCTGGTACTAACATCAACCATGTGGGTCCTCAGCCTTTCGCTGAAGATACATTATTACATGTGAATTGATTAGGAGGATCCGCCTATGCCTTTCCACCTGATAGCAATGTATGTAATCTATCTATCTACTTTAATATTTATTGTAACTGTAACTAACTATTATCAACCTTAAGGCTACAACAATACTTCATACAGGTTATATACAACTCTTCAGTTTCACAATATTTTGCAGTACTTTCACCTCTAGGTACTCATGTATCATCATTGTCAACCACTTATTGATCATAAATAATTTGTTTTAGATAACTATACTATATTATAAAAAAACTATCTAAATTACTCCAAACTATGCTAACTTACTTAGATAGCATTAGTAAAACAACTGAGCTAAATAAGTAACTTTCCTAGTCTATACATGCAGCTCTTATCTTTAGTATAATTGTAACAACATTTCTTCATTAAAAAAATTGCAATCAATAGAGTAAGAGAGTAAAATCTCAGAAGTTTTAACAATATATATTCACTCAAATCATTGGTTTTAAAACCCATTCACGAAAGGTTAAAGGTAATTTACCCAACTGGTTTATTTTCATACAGACCAGGCTATAACGACTACCCTGATACAATCGGCAGAAGAAGACATTGGTGCGTTTGTAAGTGTATCGTAGGCAGCGTTTAGCAGTTTCTTTAAGCTTAATTAGTAGTAATACCTTAAATTGCAGTTTATATATTTAATTTAATTACTCACTCATTTTCTGTCATTCATTCCGAAAAAATTTGGACCGTAGGTGATACGGTACATTTCATACATGCATTTTTGATTTAACACAGCATTTTACATTCAAGATCAGATATTCCAAAAAGAGACTTAGTAGTATTAGAGAGAATCATGCATTAAAGTTAGCTGTGTTAATAAATACAATAATTAAGAATTAATAATTCGTTAAAACTCTTCTAGGAAGTCAGATTCTACACGTAATATGTAATATAATTGTACAACAGTTTCCAAATGGCATTTCATTTTTCATTGGATTGAGTTATCATTTCATGTCTATTGATTCTCATTCTCTAAATCAATCAAAAATCCTTAACAGTTACCAGCTAAAATAATTATACGAGATAAATACTCTTAACACTAATAATGCTTCAAATAGAAGAGTCATTATGAGACAAAAAAGACAATCATTGTTTGAGTTGAGAGAGATTAAAATTATCGTCAGTTGTGTCAGTATGTATTCAGTGGTAGACAATTCAGCATGCACTCAGTATTTACAAATTGGTACAGATAGTAATTCTTTACGGAGATTTCAATTAAAAGGATGATCGGGTGTAAATAATGGTATAAGAACCAATGAAGAAGGACATGAAGGGTAGTAGGAGTAAGTATATAGTCTAGTTACGTAGAGTCTCTTGGGATTGATTGATGATGATGATGGATGCTGACGATTGGAGTAGATATTTGAATCTGTAGTATTTTAGTAGTTGTGGTTGTAGTAGTAGTAGTGACACATATCACAGAGGTTATCACAGTCCTGATAAGAGATTTACATTTTCTTTCCATCTCATAAATTCCAAACTCACCCAGTTAGACTAAGCTAGTTGCGGATTTTCGCCCATTCGTTAGCACCATGGGGGTATCTCCTGTACCAATTGTTGTAATAGGGCACCGATCCCTATCTTCTTCGTTTCGAGCTTCTTCCTCAGCTTTTTCTTTCATGGCTCTATGTCGCTCAATAAAAGGGGCGAATACCCAAAGCAATGATCCTGCAATGAGTATCACACCTAGTCCCGTCAAAATAGGTTCGAGTCGTCCGATTTCTTGAAGTAATAACCCGCAGATAGGGGGACCGATCAGCTGTAAGAGGCCATTTAAAAAGAGACTGATTCCATAAGACGATCCAAGTTTTTCAGCTCCAAGTTGATCAGCCAGGATAACCGCTGTTACCCCTATATAAGTGCCCGAGAAGAGCCCAAAAAGGGCACAAAATCCTACAAGGGATGAGTATGTTCTTGCTATGGGCAACACGGCCAGGGCTACTCCAGAGCCAAAGAGTCCAACGATGTAAAACCATTTCCGAGATATGAATTGTAAATCACTCAGGGCTGCTCCACCAATTCTACCAACAAAATCCAAAGCTGCGACAACAGATAAGAGAAAAGCTGCTTCAGATTTGTCGAAACCAAGAGCCAAAGCATAGGATGGGAGAAGGACGATGAAGTTTGTGTAGCCAACTGCGGTCGTGGAATTGGATAAGAGCATTATCAAGTACATTCCATCTTTTAGTAGAGAAAGGTCAATAAATTTTTTAAACCGATCGCTTCGTTTGTTTGATTTTGGCTCAATGTTTACAATGGGTCGGTCAGCATCAATAATTGAGGTATGATCCTTTTCATCAAACCCTTCCGATTTTGGCCACAGTCCACAAGTCAGTTTCTTGCAGAGTCCTTTAAAAGTGGAAAGATTGGGACAGCAAGAATCTCGAACAGATTTGAGTGTCAGGGTTGATGCTAATTCGGGTACATTCTTATCATACTGCATAGCAGTGAGTAAGCTGCCGTGATGAATAGTGCTTACGTAATGAAAAGAGGAATTTGAGACATTTGACGCAACGCTCATTGTTCTTGATAAGCCTGTTTGGCTAGCCATTCCAACATGTGTTCCATGACTCCCCATCAACTGAGTTCCTCCCCCCATGGACAATCGAAGAAGCTTTTGTTTAGCTGGTGGAAGAGCAGAGTAAAACGTCCAGTCCACTTGTCTACTACCGGATTCGGAAGCTGTATCATCATCTTCAGGGATTGCAGTTAGATTAAGTCGACTTTGGCCTCTACTTGTTCCCATTGCAGATAAGCTTAACGTTGTTCCACCAGGGGTTACCATCATTCCACTGCTGTTTGAATGAATTAGGGTTTCCAGTTCGGGATTTGAATCGTTGCTAGCGTATGGAAGATGCCCTCGAACCCTAATACCTTGGGATGGGTTGTACAATGACCATTTTGGGCTAGCGGTTCCTCCCACTTCTTCTTTTCCAAGTCGAGCTGCTAATGGACTTGCGATCTCGTTTGATTTAAACGACCAACTATCTCCTTGCGGTGTTTCCTATGAGAAATTAGATAGAAAAGGTGTAAATAAGGCATTCTAATCCGACACTCAATCCGTTGTCCCCAAATGGCCGAAAATTGCATATGTATTTTCCCACCAAACGCAAAGACAAGTAAAAACCTTACATGTCCAATCTGGAACGTTGCCCTCCTCCCACTCCCAGAACCACGTCGGTCTCGAACATCTCTAAAATCTGTAATATTCTGAGGAGGCAATGGAATGGCAATGGGCATGGATGCAGCAACCTCCCTAACTGGAGCTTGTACCACACGAGGAATGGGACTAGTCACCTGTTGAGTTTCGAAATAAAATATCAATAAAAATTTCTAAGTCCCAAATCCAAAATAAGCCCCTCATGATGTACTTACTCTTCTTGCAGGTGTTGGAGTTCTAACAACAGATTGGGGCTGGACATTATTAGACTCCACAACTTCACTACTACCCTCAGATACTTTCTCCCGAGGAACCAAAACTTTCTTCATGTGTTTGCCAATCGGATCATAAAACATTGCCCCAACGCAAACATTCAGCAATATTCCTCCCATGATCAGAATCGCTCCTCTGAAAAAAACATCAAAATATTGCAGGCGTTATTATTGATCCGATCTTTAAAGATTGCACAGATAGATTTTTATACATTTTGTATGGATAACAAATAATGCATTTTTTGGAGTATTCATGTAAATGGTTCACATTCATTTCATCAGATCACCCACTATGGGTTTTAGTAAGATATAAAACACAAGTGTACCTGGGCTAGACAGTTATCGAAGAACTGACTTATTCATCCATGTGCATATCTGCAAAAAGCTAATTATTCTTTGCACGCGATTCAAGCCCTTGTAAAATAAGCTTCTTTTTCAAGGGGTTTCAGAAGCAATATTCATCGTCTTTACCAAAGGTATATAGTAGAAATGAATGACAAACTGTAGTAACATTATGGGCCAAAGCATGAGTAAAGGGTACTCAGAGGTAAATGGCTTTATGAGTTTATCGCATGTATTTTGAGACATCATCTAATCATAAAATACCTATTGTGCCCATACTCAAACGCTAAATATCTTTTATTTAGCTTTTAGTCTTACAAGTTTATTTTCTTTACAATTGTTTTGCATGCTGCAATGTCGCAAATCATAATTTTAACCAACACGACACTTTTTTATGTTGGGAGTTTATGTATTTATAATGGTCACACGTTACATGTCGAAAGTGCTCTAGTTTTGTGTGTTCTAAACTAGCTCTTTACAACTATGCTCTTTATAACCATTAGCATGGAAAATGTTGATTATAGCTTTGTCATGGATGATTATAGGTGTCTGAGGCTTGAGATTAAAGTGTCATCATTCAGAAAAGTAGTGCAAAGTTTTGTGACCATGGGGGTAGCATGTGTCGTGTGTGTAGTTTAAGGGTTTTCACGGTTTTGAAGAATGATCATCTGTCAATCGAAAATCGATCAATTTTTAAGTACAAAACTAGGATATATAATATTATTGGGTAAAAAATATTCATGTTCAAAAAGACGTTAAGCTCGGATGCTTGGTTGTGGTCTTTCTTGATAATCAAGACAAAGGGCTATCATTTTAATGAGATGCCAAGCCGACCATATAATACTCTTCATTATGTATAATTAAATGGGCACCGCTTTCACATCGTGTTTAATAAGGCCGACAATTTTATGAAATATTCATCAAAGAATGATAAGTACCTAAAACAGTGTGCAGCATGATTGCATTATATAAAGGACATTATTATGAAAGCGAAGGCAACCTATATGGATGAGCTCGCTTATTATTTGCAAGTAGTGCTGTTTATATCCTTACTGACATTTTGGCTGATTTTGCACTGCTTAGTTCAAAAAATTACATTAAAATCGTTTTATTTTAGCCTAAAGTCCCAGTTAAGGGAACACCCAGGTAATGGAATCCTCTTGATTGTTTATGCGTAGGAAGACAGGAAGTAAAGGGTTATTTACGAGAAATTGGAATATTGGGATAATTGGAAACTGAAGAATGTTAGAACAAACTAGAATTTCTATGAAATAAACTAGAGAGTAAAACTAGACGAGTTGAAGAAATCTAGTAAGGAAAGAAAGAAAATACAATGGACATTTGATATCAGTAATGCGTTGTAAGATATCACTTCCATTCGAAGATTAGTTAACCTATATTGATGGCCAAGGACAAGCTAGGGCTTAACTTACTCTAACTGCGTATCTGCTAAAGACTCGTGTCATATTTTTCTCCAAAAGTCAACAATACCTTAAGGCTAAAAAACTATCGTAAAGAACGGAAGAAACATTTTTTGATGAGCTTTTAATGATCTAAGTAATGGAAAGTATCATGTTACATGGGGCAAGCTACTAAAAAATCAACTTTCTCCAAAGCCATAATTTAAGCGTCAAAAACCTATAGATCGATAGATAAACAATAAAATGTCTAACCTGTAGCCATATTCAACCAGAAGAACTCTCAAAAGCGGAGGAATCAGCACAGAACCAAGTGCACTTCCAGAGGTACAAAGTCCATTCGCCAATCCTCTTCGTTTTTCGAAGTACTGACCCACCATAAAAACTCCAATTGGATACGCTAGTCCAGCTCCAAGTCCCCCAATGATTCCGTAACTGAAATAAAAAACAAATTAAATCATCAAATAAGATTGCATTTTTTTTCATCGAAGAAAGTCCAAGTAACCAATGAAACATGAAGGAAGATGACGCACATCCTCAAAACCACTACTACTCCCTTACTATAGACCACACTACAAGTTTTATGTAATCGGATGTAACAAACAATGCTTGAAAGATAAATCTAAAAAACAATGGCAAAAGAGGAAGTCTGAGACTTTCTAAGTTGTTTAGAGTACATATTTGCAACTTTTCCTAGAATATTTGATTGTCTACCCCAATTCCCAATCCACCTGAAATTGGTCATTGAATTCAAGATGGATTAAAGATAAATACTATACATACAACATAATATACACAATAAAGGACATCAACCTCACTGTAATATTAAAAATAAATGGAATTGTTAAAACATTGCTGGACAAGGATCAAACCACACATTTCCAATTCATTGTAAAAGGAAATTTAGTCTGGTATTGACCAAAACGGCATTAATGAAAGGAATGAATGGCTATAATAACGAGTTAACGAAAGTACCGCAAATATATAACAAAATTTCACAATTCTGCACAATAAACTGTGAAAGAGTATTATGAAATCTGTAGAATGGGTTGTCAATTTGTCGTGAGGAATGAACCCAGACGTAGTAATTATAAGGTATACGACTAAATAAGTTAGTTTGTATTGCGTGTGTTGTGCGAATTTCAGCATGAATTTTCCAACCGAAGGAAATTACCCTATTCCGGAATTGCGGACAAACTTCATACAAAATGCATATGTTTTGTTCCCAGGCTTCCCACAAGGGTCAGTGTAACCTTTGTCGATAATCATACTTCTATAATCCAGAGGTAGGTGACTTGGGTAAACTTTATAGAATTGGCTCAGGTTATGGAAATTACCATGGATGGTGTACCTATAATATGGGATAACTTATTCGAAAATTGTTTTCGAATTATTGGATAAATAACTTCAGAGGACATTGACTACTGTTACAAGATATTCAAATAATATTAAAGAAGGTCATCCTTATATGACGTATGAGTTAAGCCGATGAAGGATGGATCAATAGGAACTGTGTATGAAAAAAGTTTAGCTAAATGAGTGTGACGTATATCAAGCAAAGGTATTAAAAAACAATAAAAATGAAACTATCTAAAAGGGTTACCTTCAGTTTGTGTTAGACAGAATGTAGACTGAATTGTTAAATGAAATGATCTTATATTGAAGTAAAGAAATATTTTATTGTCTAAAACAGATGTATTACCTGTGGAACTAAATCTAAAATCGCTCTAAAAATCGCCAAAGTCCCTTATTAGTTAACAGTGGTTAGGCATAGAATGTTTCTATTAGCCCTCAGTATCGGAGAAAGGAAACGCTTTCTCAATTATTATTAGATATTATTTCTTATGCATGTTCATCAAAAGGTTTCAGATTAATGTATGTTATGTATAACTAACGTAAAAGTAGCTTTGCATTTATTCGATTGGTAGTAATAATTAAAAATATGTTTTGCCTACGTCATAAATAAAGCACAAAAACAATCTCCCAGTAAGCAAAAATATTTTTACTGAATGACTGAAATAAATAGATCAATAGTATGTGAAGCAAGTTCCCTTCGATCCTTTGAATACGTAAATTCAAGCAAGAGTATTTCTAATTTCTAGAAGCATAATACATGAGTTTATTTATAAACATATATTTCTGACATAATACCACTCTGAATATAAATTTATCTATCTGCGGTCACCCTTTCATACCGTCGTCATTCCTTCAAAAAGATTTATACCTCCACCCGTTGTTTTAATACAAGAGGATTGGATTCCTTTACATCACATGTCAGGAAAATGTCATCCGGAGAGTCTTTGACATAAAAAAAGGAAATAAATCAAGGAAAAAAGGCTTCTGATTCAAAAAAGGGAAGGATTGGTAAATTTCATCACACGCAAGTAGGGAATGACCGGAGACCGGCTACACGATGAACAAAACGGTGTAAAAACCCGCATTGGGGTATTATTCACCGATGTAGAAGGAAACCCGGCAAGTGAGTGTGTAAGAAATGAGATTCGTAGCACCCGCACTAGACAACCCGATACCCTGGAGGGCGATGAACTTAGATCTCTTTTAAGCTCCAGAGAGTCCAAAATTCCTTCGCCCTACTGGATCGAATGACTACGCTGCGCTTATAATATCTACGTCTAATAAGTTCTATCTTAAGGATCTAAAGGGTTAATGTATACACTTGTAACATCGCTTACAAAACAGACAGCCAGTTTCTAAACAAAATCTAAAAAAAAACCGTTTCATTTCACACAATGCATCCGCTACTGCTCCTACTACTTTACTATAAGAACCAAAACCACCACTACTACTTTTACTATTTCTCACTATGCTTTTGATCCGACTAAATCATTAATCACAAAAGAAAGGATATCTGTCAGCAGCAACTTTTTGGTTTCCAGTTTCTCCAAAACTTCACTTCTTTGAGTGTTTGACACTAAATATGTCAATGTCTTTTTACTTCTAATTTTGTCCTGAATGCCTTTCAAAGTTTTACTAAAAACCTCACATGCATATAGTATTGAAAATTAAGTCCTCATCCCTATCTGACTAAAAGTAGCATTAAAACAATCGTAACACTTGTAAAAGAACCCTTCAACCGGAAGAATTGAGTCTCTACACTTAGAAATTAGTCTATTTCTGAATGTTAAACTATAAATGGTAGTGGAAGGGGTGGTGGTATTACGCATGATGATGACGTTAATTCGATAAATATGCTAATATTACTAATGCATATTAAGATATTCCGTAGTGGGTATTTATTTATGTAGATAGTAAGATTAGTAGGTTACCAACTGGTATATGTATCTTAAGAAGAAAGCTACATTTCTGTAAACAAAATCTTTCGGCACGTGCATTCTCCTTGGATGGACAATTAGGTCTTAAAGGAAATGTAAATGCTCTCTCTACTGTGTAAACGAATCTGCTACATTTTCTATCTCCCTAAAGAGTTCAACCTCTTTAGTTCGAGATTCAGAAGATATAAAGTTTGTTTGTTGATGTTTTTTTCAGATTTAGATTTGCAAGTTGATTAAATTGCCAAAGATAAGAAGTTGTTAGCTCTGGTATTATTTTGTCAGTTGGGATTGAAGGATGTGGGGTAAAAGCTTTTAAATTGATGTGACATGATGGTTGGTGGTGATGGTCACTTGTAAAATGTTTTAACTTTTATCTCTACACCAGGCACAGAGACACAGAGAGAGATAAATTAAATTAAGGAAATTGAATAATTCAAAGTTACAAAAGAAGTTTTATAAAGTTACCTGACGTAAAGGAAGGGGATGGATGTTGCAAAGTAACTCAACATAAGTCCAAATGATGCAAGTAGTCCACCAACTATTGTAACTGAGCGATGGGAAAATCTAATGGCGAGCGCACTTGCAAACGGACCTGAAATTAAATTCAAAGTGAAAGCTTATTTAAAAGGAAATCCTTTCTTGTTTTTACATTAGTATTGAAATTCTTTATTAAATCCTGTGAATTATTTTGTTTTATTGAGAATGTTTTCGGTCATTGGAGGTGGTTTCAAAGGGATTTAATTGGGTTTTATTTAGTCAAATGGCTTTAAAGTATTTGCTTCAACGTTTTGGTTGATGTGCTCTAAAAGTTATTAAAATTTAATACTTTAAGAACCCGAGAGGGTCACACAATTTATGAACGAGTCTACACATTAAAAAAATCATTCTGGAAAAGAAAATTGAATTTAGTTTCTCTATGTATTCCGAGTTCCGGGTAATATATAGGAATAAATGTGCAGGATTTGATCACTTGAAATAAATGTCAAAGGTTTTTCCTCCATAACCAAATAAAATGAACTCTCAAACGAAGAAAAGCTCAGTGTTCACATACATACATATTTGTATAAGGGTATGTATGTATATGTAGGGTACATAAATTGTATTTTGAATTGGTATAAAATAAAAGGTTTTTCATACATTTATTTATAAACATTTTGAATATAGGTTTTGGCTTAATTTATGTATTTTATTTGGTTATCTAAAAGTGGACTTACCCATGGAGCTGTATAACCAATAGCTAAGAGCTGGAATCCATGCAGCAGCAGCAGGGGATGCATTGAAGACCTCAAGAAATTCAACAAAAAGGACTCCGAAGGATTTCACCGTTCCGGGGATTAGAATATTGACTATAATACTTCCAAAGAGAACCATCCATCCCCAACCCCCGTCGGGAACGACGTAAACGACTTCGTAATCCTCATCTATCTCCCCGGAACCACCTTTATTTTTGTTGCCTCGAATGTTATTGTTGTTACCTGGACCCAGCTCTCCTTCCCGATTTCTTTCTCCATCTGATTAACAGAATAAATAGATAATCAAAATTGATTCCTTTGTTATCATTGTAATTGATTTCGTACAAAAAACAAATAAATATTTCAAGGCAAGAATACAGGTAAGCTTATGCTGGGCATATATATGTACTTTGATACCCGGACTTTTAGACCTTGTGTAGATATTCATGGTGCAATTTAATTATCTCAAGTTTTAAGACCAATTAGCTAATTTGTGTACAATAAAGGAGATTCAAGGATTACAAACAAAAGGTCGTAAATTTGTAAGCAATCCAAAGTAAAGAAATAGCTGGTAGTTCTGGAAAACATTAGTGATAAGATAACCATCTCAAAGGTCGAGCCAACCACTGGCCAAGTCGAAGTACCTCGAAGCGTCCACATAATTTCCATTCTACATTATTATTCTACATTTCCGAAATAAGCGTCATCAAAAACACTTTTGTATCCATGTCACACGTGTCACATAGAAGCTGTCCAAATGTCAAATAAAATGCTGGGCTTAGGCTATCACAAAGCAAATCTTGAGAAAAAAGCAAAGCTCCATTATTTTCTTTTATATAAATCAAAACATGTAATTAATATTGCAAATTAACGACTAGTGAAACCCATGAAGTCTCCCAGTGAGAGTTATGTAAAAGCTAATACAAAAACACTTTCTTACAAGCAAACTCACCAGTAATTGCTTCTCTTATTTGTCAGCAAGGCAAAAATTAACGATGGCAATGATTATAACTGTCCTCGTTTGTCAGCTAAATAAAATGTAGTTCTAATAATTGTCAAGAAGTCATATAATATTGTTAGAGAGTGAAGGAAACAAAATCTCATTTTATTTCATCAATGTTGCTATTCATTAGAGAAATAACACTACTGCCAATCCTACTGTAGTTTATTAACGCTTTCTCATTATTTCTAATTAAATGCCATTTCCTTTTGCTAGCCCTGGGAGTAAAAAAGCAAAGCAATGTGAAAGCTGATCATATAGCTGGGTTGAATAATGTGTGACCTTGTGACATGGAGTTACTACGTGAATTTAGTTTCTAAAATTCTTTGCATCTCTGCATTTCCCTGAGATAAGGAGAAAGAGAGAAACGGATGAGAAGCTAAATAGATTTTGCTGATGTCCTTGCTATCTTCCAGAACTAGAATTGAGTTTGGTTGATTTTCTGAGTTGATTTTGAGAGAAGGGACTTGAAAGATTTGTGATGTGATGGTTTATATGAGAGACTTTATTTGTTTCTTTTGCACACAGAATACTTTTACTTTTATCCTTAGTTATGATAACGATTCGGATGAGATTTAATTTCCAGCTTTGAAAGCAAAGATTCTCATCATTTTGTCCATCAACCACGGTCAAACCATGTTCTAGGTTGGACCTACATTATTACATAATATCCTCCCTAAAAACACACACAAACTGAGAAGAAGACAGAACAAATATTTGCACTACTAGACCTTACAGGGTCAGCCCTAGAGAGTCACCAGAGATGACTGTGAGTCTTATGGGAAACCTGGTGAGACCTTTCTATAAAACAAAAATAAATATATACCCCCAGTAGTAGTAGTATGCTTTGAACTGTTCGCAAGTCATTTCACTGGATTGGCCAAATCTATAATTCTAAGCTTAGGATAGAATTTTCAATAATAAATTTTATGGCTACTCATCGTTAGTTTTTGGCTAGAAGCAAAACCGCACCTCAAATGCCAAAAAAGTTGGACGAATCCAAAGCAGGAGAAAAATATTTTCCTGTCAATTTGATTTTGATGGAAGGCTTGCTTCGATTATAATTAGAAAAGGTGTAATAATCCAACATCCTAATTCTAAAATAGTTTAGGTATATTAACTAGACGATGCGAAGTGGCAGTTGATTAAATTACCGTTAACCGAAGACATTTCAGGGGCAGACATCATTATTAAATATGGTAAATCAAGGCAGGCAGGTAGAAATGTCATTACCACCACTAACCATAGGGCCAAATGCAATTAACAAATTAATAGAGATGTAAAATGAATGACCTTGAATCTAGTCTAGTTGCTTTTGCATAGAAGTTGTTCATAAATTAGTGAAGTTTCTCTACTATTTTGCACGGCTCTGCTGAACTCTTAGGACTCGAATGTGTAACTTCAACAACCCTGAAGGTCTACTCTATCGCTGGTAAACGGTCCCTAAACGCTAAACACAGTAAGCTGAAATTCTATTGCATGACATAATTTATAAACGGTACCAGATAATAGGCAAGGAGGCAATAACAATTAGTCGTGGTTTTCCATATTTTCCCGATTATAATAATATTATTACACCTTGCCCTTAACGATTAACCGAAACCCATCCGCATCCCAGTCACTTATTATCTAGAAAGATACTTAATATAAACTCCTCAATTCAACCGTTTTCTAACATTGAAAGAGTAAAGAGCCTTCAAAATTCAGAACAAATAGGACTCCCTACATGTGTCAACATAATAGAGACACGAGTACTATTCAAACAAAATTTCCATATTAAAATTCAATTATAATTTCTTAAGAGATTTGCACAAAACTTACCTCAACTTCCTCATCCTTTCGTTATCAAAAGAGTACTGCCTTTTAGAAGACTATTCAAAAGTTTGCTAAAAGCTCTACTGGAGCTTCTTCTACTTAATATTGCTAATAATATTTCCCATTGGAAACTTTCCTCACAATGTCTTAGCATCACGTAGAATATTAAATGTGTACGTAGCAATCATCTTGAAACGATTGCTTTCCCAAAGCCAGAAGGGAGCTGGAACGAGAGATCCTTGTGTGGAGTAGAACAAAGGCTTACTTTGATCCTTCTTACTTTTACAAAATTGCATTTCTTCTTTTTGAACTGCACCCACCGGATTTCCATATTTAAGAACCCTCTCTCATATTCCTTGATTACATTTCAGAAGAATACAAGTCTAACGGGAATTAAAATAAGAACTACGGTATGCAATTTTTATGAATATTCCTATCGCTGACATAAAAATCCTAGGATAAAGAAATATGAAATGGGACAAGGTTAGATTTTCAAGTTTACACAAGCCCTCTATGCAACTCTAAAAGAGCCAGTGATACCTTTAATAGATATCAAAGGGAAACCTTACTCATACCTCTTTCACTTACGAACAAAGATATCACGAGGAAATTGATTTGATTTCTATAAACGGATGAAAGAGACATGCTTTCATGTAATACTATACTTATACTACCCGAACAACCCGAATTATCATTACAAGCAAACCCGTGTATATATGTTTAAAGTAAAAGTGTACTTCATTTCAATTGGTTGCCAATATGAATTATTGGTGATTTAGTTCAATCTATGTTCTTTCTCTTTTGATAAAAAGAGCTCTCTGACAACTAAATAATAATGATATTAGGCTATTAAAGTGTATAGCACGATTAAGTCACGTATCCAATTTCTTCCATAAACTAACATTTCTGTATTACCTTGAAATATCAATATCACAACCTTGAGAAGGAAACCGTGTTTAGTGATGCAAAATATTTATGCAAATTTTATTTCAAAGAGAGTTTTGAAGATTCATACAATTTCTACTTTGGAATATTTCTTGTTAGTATGTCAAGGGATTTATGGAATGATCTGCTGTGCACATGAAAGAGAATTTATTCAAGGAAGAAAAGTTATCCAGAGCAAGAGTAACTTTCACAGTGAAATGTTTATTTGATACTTTTTCCACTCTATTTGATTACGTCTGCGGTTTTTATGAGTGAATTTTAGAGGTATTCGCGTATATTTTATCAGACAGATTCTGGTAAATTTTTCTTTTATTAAATATTAGAGAGAAAATCCTTAGCTGTGATCTGTGATGATGGTTAACAATAAAATTGATGTTAATAATTGAACGCTTTCAGCTGCTGTAGAAATGTATTAAAGCTTCAAAGTAGAGTTTAAGAGGCTCATGTTCTTTTATATATTGCAAAATCTCAAAGATTATTTTTTAAATCTTTTTCATAATTTTTTTTCAAGGAATAAAGCATATTAAAGAAAACTTCTTTTACACAAAATGGCTTATGTAAAGCATTGAATTGAAGCTCCGGCATTTAGACTATAATGGATGGATGAATGATAAAGACTCAAAGTAGGATTTGTGATAAGCTCAATTTAAAGAATAACTAATACCTATAGTAAGAGCTTAGAGCATTTGATTCCGTAATATAGTGAATTCTTAAATGGATACTAATGATATCATTAATTACATCAGAGTATAAAAAGATTCTGAAGATCTAGAACGTATAAAAGGTTTAAATTATTAAGATCAGTGATGTAGAACGTTCAGTAGAGGGAAATCAAGCTGAAAAAATTCAATTTTGTAACTTAAGTCATCAAATCGAAGCAGGAAATCATCTTTGTGTATAAAAATCTTCGGATTTAGTTCAAAAAATAGAAGTTATAATGATCAACCCATTTCACCAAATGATTTCATGTCTCTTGAGAGCAATAACTATTTTACTTGGGGGTACTTGTGACGATCGACTTTTTGTACCTAAAAACAAGAAATTGGGCCCTTTCTCTGTTTTCAGGTATTATATGAAACAACCCTGGGGCAGCATGGTCTCAACTTGGAGATGTTTAGAAGTCGTCCATTCATAACGTTCCAAATATTTTCCAAAAAACATTTTGATGATTTAGCAGAGTGTGTCACTTAAACTAAGTATCAGGGACTAGGTCGGGGAGTTCTCTAGCCCTGTAGGCTGACTTTCAGGATAGATGCACAGAGCCGTGGTGGTGGGGCCTTATTCAGCAAAGCCTGTATTTCAATCCTTTTCAGTTTCCACAACATTTTTAGTCTCCTATATTGCTAACAATTCAGGGGAAACTTTTACAAAATCACAACACAATATCTATGAACAAACCGAAATTTGGGACAATCCATTTCTAAAGGAGTACTTCTAGCTACCACTAAAACAAGTTTAATCAAGTCTTTCTCCCTAGAGAAAGGTCCCTACATTAAGTTTTACACGCGCTGGACTAGAAAAGGTTAGAACGGATATTTAATTTTGACCTGTGTGACTCTCCCTGTCTCTTGAGAGAAAGTAGCGATATAAAAAAAGTCTTTGGTCTTTTAAGTCTAAAAAAAGCTTTGATCTTTTTCACACGATCTCTTTTTACAACTTCCCCTTTTTATCTCTTAGCTTTGACAAATTTTCCTCTGATGATATCTAATTGATTGACACATCATGACCATTTTTGTACATTTGATCGAATGACACAACACTATAACAACTTTCTTTGCAAAAGGACAAAAAGAACCCATTTAAATCTACAACTCTAACATGCTAGGAAAAGTTGCTTGACAGCCTGACGTGGGTTAGAAGTGGAATTTGACGAATGATACAATGGCATTTAATACAGAGATACAACAAATAACCTACTCACTATCATTTCCTAAAAACTTTACTATTTGTAGCCAACTTACACAATTTTTAATATAAAATACAAAAATAACCTGAAATGAGAAAAATTAAATATTTGCTTATTTGGTAAAAAAAAAAAGAGTAAACTATGTCAAGCAGAATTAATCCTGTACAACCTTCAATGAAGTTACAACCTTGATATTTTTTTAGATTTGAAAGGTAAAAAAAACGTGTGACATTTGAAGACGTATCGTTCGTCATATTGATTGATAATTGTAGTAAAAGATAACATTGGCCTTAATAGACAACCTCGAGCATAATTTCCGTTCAGTACCTTATTCATATTGTGCAATGACAACCTGCAAATTTGCAAGGTTGCAAAAATAAAGAGCATAAAATGCATACTAAACCTTTTTCATTTTTGTTACATTGTTCTGATGCTGAGATTCTATCAACGCTGTGCCACTTCAGGCAAATTCTTAAAACTTTACTAAGTAATATTAAACTCAGTCTTTGACATTCAATAATTAATTAATTCTCTAAAAAGTACAAATGAAATTTAATAGGAACTTCTATTTTTGTACTTTATGCATAAAGGCTTCATAAAACAAAGTATACAAAGTAAACAAATAAGCTTAAAGGAAGAAATATAAATAGAAAAATTAATAAATACCCTAGAATTTGCTGTGCATTCTAAATAACAAAAGTTTGAAGAGGTTTAAGGTTTAATAATGTCAAGTGCATTGATTTCCTTTGAATAAGACACACAAGACACTACTTGCATAAAAAGGTTACAACTCACTAGGAAATTTTTATTCAGTTAAATATTCATACGCTTTTCAGTTCAGATGAACTTGAGAAATGAAAAGAAAGTAAAGAAGAAGCTCCCCTTTAATTAACTTTATTTTCTTTCAAGCACCGAAGAACTATAAATATCAGGAAATCTCTTGTTAAAGTTTTTTTTTTATTTATTTCGTAACTTAATAATGCATATTACTGCTCTTCCGAAATGTATTCTAGTAAAATTTTCCAAGAAGAAGGGATTTTGTTCATAAAATTAACTTGCTTCTTCATATTTGGAAGTGGAATAAAGTATAAGTAATGTTGATTTTCTTACAAGTTGTTTGGATTATTATTACATCCTTCCTTCTTTAAAAAAAATCCACGATCTCATGAAATATTATTTTTAGATCAACTCCCTATCTTCAATGAGTGATGTAACTCACCGCGAGCAATTTTTAATCTAAACTTCCTAGGAAAAACAACACAGTCAAAACAATTAACTTGGTGGAAGTGATGCCTATAATAGCCATCATTCGAAGTATTTGCCCGTCGAGAACTAAAGAAAGATTCCAATATGTTGAAGCCCCATATATTCCCATAATGTAATGAGTTTTATTCCCTAGAAACCAAAATTAAATTTTGAATCCATAAAACCCAAGTTATTTGCATAAAAATCCAACTATACGCCTACCTGCCTGTTTTACCTACCAAGGCCAATAATTCTAAGAAATTTTGAACAAATTTAATACGCAGTAAATCTCCATTTACATTTTTACAATGGGGACCCATTGTCTTATTGTTTCTACTTTTTAAAACGGGAGGGGACTCAATTCCCAGTAGGATCTTTCAGGCCGATAAAAATTGTACAGAAAAAACCCTAGAATGTAGTTTTTTACCTTTCATCAAATTTGTCTTATAATAATATTCAACCTTGAATTTGCATCCTGGGGGAGAGGGTTATTTAATCAAACCTACAAATACTCGGTTGATTTTTAAGGGTGATTATATTCCAGGGGGGATCTACCTCAATTTCTCCGTCACTCTTAAACTTACTTGGTTGCGCCTCCACTTTTCTATATGATTTCCACCTAATACTTTAGAATTCTACAATTTATTAAACTCTACAAAAGTTCTAACAAGTTCATTAGAGACGTCTTCACAATTCAAATGAGATGAGATTACAAAATGCCTGCTGATCTCAGAATCAGCCAACTACAGATACTTTGTCAGTTTCTTTACTACACCCTATTCATGATTCATAAACAGTTTTGAAGTCACGTAATCATAAACAAGACTCTTTTCCTTTACTTATTTAAAACTAACAAAGTTTCAAATGATAGCAAAAGGGGTTGGAAGGAATATAGTGGTTTTTAGTATACGAGAAGTGAAAGCAAACAGAAAGTTGGATAACTTTGTTAAAAAAAACACCTACGCAAAAAAGAGCTTTCCAAATAACTCTAGTACTCATCACATCACAAGTCCCTTTCAGTCGAGCTTAAGAGCTTTTAATATTTCAAGCCTTATTACATTGAGTGAATGCCCTTGAGAAGATGATGATTGAAGCTTTTTGATTATGTATCAACTCCAGGACTGGAATCATTAATTATTTTGGTTTTTGGAATTTGATCTTGTAATTGTTATCTTCTCAGAAGTTTGTGTAAGACACATGAAGTTATAATATACAACAACCATACCTGCTATATTGTATTCAAATTAAGGGTTTGGTGAAGATACTTGTTAGTTTTTTAGCTGTATGTGTATATATATACTTGTTTCAATGCATATGCGCTTATTTTGATAAGGTAACCTTATCTTGTAGTAGTGCTAATTAGTTTTGTTCGGTATAATTTTCAAACCACAACCAATGTTTTTTCTCTTTACTTGATTGATTAATATTAAGTTACTTCCAAATACGGTTTATATGACCTTACTTTTGAATTAAATTAGCTACGAAACGATAGGCTAGAAGCTCTCATGGCCACTGCTTTGCTGTAGTAGTGAACCAAAACAACAAGTTGTAATATTAGTAGCTTGTTTTCGTGCAGAAAATGTATAAAAATGGACTTAAGTAAACCTAAACTGGAGAAAACTATTCCACATTATTTTTCGTTAGTAAGACCTTGAATATAAAAAATAGTTGAAGAAACTCTCTCAGAGAACATTTTTAAAGTAAAGAATAACAACAAAAATGCTATGAGGATACTAAAATACTTTTTTCTTTCTGGTAAATAAAAAGTTATGAATTATTTATGTATGGAAACAGCAAGAATGTTTTCGAAAACAGAATGAATAATTTTTCCCTATATTTCCCATCATTACCATTTGTGTTTGGTAGAAGAAGTATGATTATTTAATGTGAAAATGTGTTATTCTTGAGTATTCTGAATCAACAAGCGCTTGAGTGGTCAAAGCAAATAAAAAAGTTGAAGCTTATGCATTGGATTTAGAATAACAAGTTTAAGTAAGCTTTGAATTTATTTTGGAAATTGTTCCGCAAAATGTCAAGTCCATTTACTTCTTCCTGATCCTCTTTGTTTATAGTTAAGAATCTTCCAGGGAATTTCCAAGAAGCGATTAATTCAGCTTGAACAAAAAAGAGTCAGCAAACAAATAAAATATATAGTTTACCTGTATTTGGATTATCCATGATGTCCATGCCCACAGGGGAGATTACAACGGATGGCTTTCTTCCATTAGGATATTGATAATCTCCTGCAGACTGAGATGATTCCCTTCGACTGGTGGGTGGTAACAAATTATTAATTTTGTCAAGATCATCATCCGATGAACCTTGAACTTCTAGGGGTGGTAGTAAAATAGTGGTTGGATGACCCTGAGCATCTAAATCTTCTTCGATCGTGTAGGGATCATTAAGCTCAGATGGGGCTCTAGAATCTACCCCTTCTTCAAAATTACTTGGATCCGAATAACCACCATCACCGCCACCACCAGTAGCACCAGCAGCAGCAACAGCAGCCGCAGCATTAGCAGCTATGACACCGAGGTCATCAGAATCTACTGAGGGTCGACGACGATGAAAATAACTGAAATTCTCTTCAGGATCATGACTTGTTTGCCTGTGGTAACTCAGGACTTGGTCATACGGTTTGGAATCTAACCCTTCGTGCATCGGCATAATCTGTAGAGAATCAAAAGTTTCACATATTTTAGTATAAAGTTGCATAACATTAAGAGCGAGGAGGGTGAACGAGGATTCATTAACTGTATACAAAATACTTTTAATTAGTTTGGGAATCTACTCGAAATGATAAGAGATTTGATGTGGAAATAGCTTCCTCTTCAATGAAACTTGTAAATGCAATCATAATATTCATGAGGGTGATGCTAATCCTAAATCATACTAATACGACGTGATGATGTTTGTAGACAGACATGACTAACCAGTTTTTTCTCTCACTACTCATCCGATTCTATTTTCAAATAGCTCATTAGAATCCCCTTTCTTTTTTACGTTGCGAGTTGCTTTTCGTTTTTTGAAATTTTGAAAAAAAAAATCAAAATTTTGCAATATTTTTCAAAAAAAAAATTGGTTTTTTAAACCCTGTTTTTGTTTATGATTCGATTTTGATTTAAAAAATATCAT
>JAQGBU010000240.1:0-43403 GCA_034698605.1 Isotoma decorata
AAGCTTTACGCATCTCTTTAATGTTAAATAAAAAACTGCGCAAAAATTAATCCTGGTTTGTGTTTGCAGGTCTACTACATTTTCTCATGCCACCACCACCACCACTACCACTGCATACGATTCCTTCATAAGAGAAAAGTATACTCCAGAAAGGGGGGTAGCCCTTTTTTGGTAAAAAGTGAAGGTTAACATTAAGAGATAGGAATTTGCAAAAAAAAATGTTTTTTGTTAAGTACTACAGGATAGGGTGAGGTGTTGAATGGGTTGGATTTATAATTAAAATTGGATTAAGTTTTTTTTAATATTGGAGAATTTATTACGTCTCTGAATACGCAGTTTCCTTTTTTATTTAACTCACTAATAACACTAGGTTTAACATAATTTACGTACAAGATTTATATCATGTTGATTTTATTTTATCGTATGTATAAAAACTGTTTTAGGTGAAATGGCTGTTTTTGTGCTGGTTTGTTTCAATTGTTTATTTATTTATGAACGTTTTTAAGTCCGTGGAAATTGATGGATTTTTTTAATATGATGGTAATGGTGATTTCTGGAATTGGAAATTCCAATTGGTAGTGTAGTATAGGGATTAAATCAAGGGTCAAAAACGTTAGGAAAGTGAGCATTAGCTCTCTAATTTCTTATTTACGGGTAGACAAACAAAGGATTTCTTTGTATTTTGAACTGTGACTCATTTACAAACCCTTTAATTGGAATTTAAGGGTAAAACCTAACTTATACTATTATTCTTAGGGCAAGATTAATGAGGTTATATGAAGTGTTTAAAGTTTAAAAGTGTATAGTAAATAAGAATATGACCTTTTTAACCTTAACAATATGAGCTAATATTAATATTTAAGTCCTTCCTTCTGGTCATTAGTCAATAGTCAATACAACGTAAGTAAATGAGTGATAAACAATCCGAACCCCTAGAACTAAATAATGATAAGAGCTTTTGCACACATTTTGTGAACAACCCCTTGTCCATATTATCCTAACATTTTCTACCTCTTAATCTTATTGTATACACATTCAACCACATTCTACCAGTATGCATTATTGGTTAGTCTAGGATTCCTTTTTTTACGGCTTACGGTGTACTTTTACACCTTCACCTTTTTACTTTTTACTCAAAATTGCTATATAGCCAGATCGGTAGGAGTAGGCTCTCTCGGTTAGTGTGTTATAGGAATAGGTGAGAATAAAAAAATTAAGAAGCTATGTAAGAAAGATAAAAGGGATGTAATATTAATATTAATAAATTTTTGTAATAACCTTAAGCTAGGAAATTTCCTTTTATTCATCTTAAAATTATTTATAATGCATTTTTCTAAATTGTAGCAACTCCTTTTTTATTTATACCTATATTATGTCCAATGCTAAATATTTTCATTACCCCTCTCTTCTCTGTCTTTGCTACAGTTGAATTTGTAAGTAGAATGGAATTTTACAAAAAAAATCTCTACTTTGGATTATAAATTAATACGCCCCTGAGAAAAATACTTCCCAATTCCTAAAATCCCAAGTATTGAAGAATGACATTGAAGAGGGGTTCTGTCATCCATCAAATCAAACTAAATGTAAACTGCTAAAATCGAATAGAAAACAGGGCTAAGGGATAATTTTTTATTTTATATCATTTTATACAGTTTTTACAATTTTTTTCTCTATTTCCTATACAGTTCTGAATTCTAAATGTGTAGTGTAATCGGTAATGGCACATACAGAAACTATATTCTATAGATATAATAATATGACATGAAACACACTACAGCATTTATATTCTTCACACACAAACACAAATCTTGCTAAAACTTCCCTTCATCTAAAGGACTAGAAATAGGGTCGGTTCATAAATTCATTTTGGTCCCTGCCTGGCTTTAATAGTTGTGTAAAAAATATATTATTATTAAATGAAAATAAGCACAAGTTCCAGGTCCAATTGGTTGCAAAAACAGTCTTGATATGCAAAAAAATTGAATTTATAAATTCTGTATGTACAGACCCATTGCGTTTCTCATTTTGGGTCTCTTTTTACCACTTACTCGACCCCCACTTACTTCTTTTATGCTAGTAACAACTATTACAAAGCATAGTTTATTCTCTATATTATAGTAGCATTGCCTTCCACGAAATCCACAGAACTCTATAGGAACTACTCTAATGACTTAAATGCGTTTTATTGGAGGATCTCCTTGTCTCTATCTGGTACTCTTCTGCTTGATAAAAAAATAATGTTAGTCGAGTTAGGCCCTTTACACCTTTTATTTTATACATGGTAGGTTGCCAATTTCTCAAATTACAATTATTTTGTCCCATTGCTAAAATTTGTTGATGCATTTATTTTATTTTTCTTAACTTTTTGCAAATATCTCCTTCATTGTTGTAATTCTAAAAATATATTTTTTTTCTATTTAAATTTTTTTTCCGAAAGATCTGAAAAATTCAAAAGAATTTATCTACATGTAGACAAATAGTAAAATTAGTTAGAACAGTGACTTTTTTAAATTTACATACTTTACTTTCTTCTAAATCCAAGTTTTTCTACATTGTAATAAAATTATAATATTTTTGCATAAAAACACCTATGAAATGAATATGAGATTAAAATTGAATTGATGCATGGAGAGAAATTCAAATACTTATCTAATAGACACACACACGTAATATGTGTATAATAAATATATATTATTTTCATGCTGTGCAGCTACTTCACAACATCTCAATGTTTTACAAGATTCAACCTACCATTCACTTGATCATTATAATATTATGTATAATAGTCAAAGTAGTAGTATGGGTATTTCGTTGATTGTACATTTTTTGCTAATAATATTCATTCTCATCCCATCCTGACTGACTCCATCCGTCCTCGTTGATGGGTAGCATTCTCACTATACTCTACATTCATACGTTTATTATCATTACAACATTATAGCATAGTCTTAACTTAAACTAATTGCTTATTGCTTTGCTTGCTACGTAGTTGTGTAACTTATTATTATTTTGTGGTGTAGCATTTTAATAGAGCAAAAACAACGGATGAGAATAAAAGCCCAAGTAAATAATAATTTTAAATTATATTCAAAAACTTAACTTAATTAGAAAATAGTTCTTGACTATTTTTATCATTTATAATATATATAAATATTTCGTATATGCATGGTTTAATAGTATCATCATACGTATATATAGATGTTTGGTAATAATGCAATAAGATTTCTGACTCTGTTTCTATATAATAATGTTCTTCTTCTGCCTGGCGTGGCTGGGCTCTTGCCTGGGATTCAATGATTCAAACATTCAAAGCTAGGACCACAAGTTCAGAGGGTGAGGGTGGAAAATTATTTATATTATACGGATGTTGATTTTAAAGAGAGATACTTCATATTGCATCGCATTGCCATTGTGTATTACTTGTAATAATAATATTATGACTAGAAGACAGGATAAAAAAATATTGGCCAAATAAAATGAAAATTATTAACAACTGGCTTTATAATTGGATAGAGTATAAGTAGTAATGGCTACAGAATAGACAAAAAAAGGCCACGTCCACTAATAGTTGTGTACTACATTAACTTACATCCATACTACTTAGCTACTCCAAACTAATCCTGTTGATTACTTTGCAAATGACACAGACAACAAGCCAAGCATGAATGCATATATAATATAGTATATATAATTTTTTATTTATCATTAATACACATATAGATTTATATATGTATACATTATGCCTGCCTCTGTGCTTGGCATTATTATATTAGACTATGAAAGTTTCACACAAGAAGTATTTTTTTTTAAGTTTCTTCACTTATTTTTTTCATCTTCACATAACTTTACCTTAATACTTAAAGTATCTAATTGACTCCATTGTATTAGAATGTGTCTCTTACTAATACTTCCAACTACGCTACTGTCTTTTAAACAATGTAATTACATTTTTTTTTAAATGCATAATATTATTTGGGATTTTAGGAAGACACATTTCTGTTTTGTACTCATTCATCATGACTCATTTTACTCACTTCTGAAGATAAGCGTTGTTAGAATTTTATCTTAAGCAAAATAAAGCAACTACACCTACACCTAGTAAAACTGTTTTATTATATCTTCTATGTAATAAATGCACTGGTTTTGATCGATTTTCAAGTCTTCTTTTATCATAGGATAATAAGTTCAATATCTACAAGGTCTGTTCCACTCACACTTAATACAATAGAAGCAATCTCAACATGTTGTACAACTCACTCAAATTATATACCATCATCATCATACCTCTACAGTAGTTAAGTTAGTCTTAGTACATCTTTATAGTATCATCCTCATCCCAAATAAATAAATAATATGTAAAGCCATTACTATATCGTAAGCAGTTTACCAAACATTTATTATATTCAATTGAAAATCCAAGGTAGACTTGATACTCAGTACTCACCACCATCATCATCATCATCAGTAGTTAAATAAACATTAATAACAAAAAAAATCTCGAGGATAAAATGCTTTGAAATTAATTATTGCGAATACTGAATTGTTGAATATTATTAAGGATTTTTAGATTAGAAATGGAAATGAGAATTGTACTGTATTCTTTTTAACCTATCTCTCTCTCTCTCTCCTACTATAAATGTACCATACTGTAATACTTATTAGCATTTTTAATATTTCATGGGGTGACTGTAATTTTAAGTCGATCCAAACGAAACCAAAGCGAAAAGCCAAGTTAAATTATTTATTTTATTTTATGAACAAGTGTGACTTGGAGATCGCCCTAGTATATCCTATAGAGTGTAAAAACTCTCTTTTAACATGTCATAGTAAAGGTTTGGCTTATTTGAGATAACATAACTACTTTACTTACTTTATAAATTTTATATCTATCACACTGGTCTATTTTTTGGCTTTCGGGTTCTCTCCTCTATTCTTTCTACTCTGTTGTAAAACTAATGCACATAATACACAACACACTCTACTCTTGATGATAATACAAGTTTCGTAGTATGACTATTGTATACCCAACTCAATCAAGTCAGTACTCATCATCGAGTTGTGCAATTTCTTTTTTATTTGTTTTTTTTCTATTTCAAAGATACGATTTTACTTAACTTATCCTCAATCATCCTTGCATTGTTTAGTCAAATAGAAAATTTTATCTACAAGAGTAATTTAATGAATAATTTGATCCTAGTATTGTGTATATAGTAGGACGAGCAATAACCTTTAGTTTTACTTGATTACCTATTTTTTTTACCTTAAATTAAAATATTGAACAATATTTTTTAACGTCACCTCACACGTCTCAAAATCTATGTTGATGATAATGATAAGCCCCTAAAGTAAATAATGTATTAACGTGTATTAAATAATATAAATACTCGAATGTAATATTGTTCTTTATTTAAAATTTTTCTTCGTTCATTCAAGGACTGTGATAATTTTTTTGTTCCTAATCAGTTAGTATTGCATGAAATTATTATGTTTGTTTTTATTTTTTTCATTTTCTTTACAATAGTAGTTAAGTTAGACTACCCAATGTGCTTTTAAGTATCATCCTTTTTAATTTAATGCGATTTTTAACGATCTGCAAAATTACTTTCCTATTATGTATTATGCTTAAAGAAGAGGAAGGGCAGGCCATTTATTATCAAAGTGCTTGAGCTTAACATGTTTCTAACTAAATATAAGTGAAACTATGGTAAAGATGATCCTCCTGTAGTACTTTAGACGTGGTGGTAGTCCGTACTAAATGTAATTATTATTAGTCTCTCTCTGCCATCATTATATACAAATTTATATACCAATTTACAAAAATCCTATATGCTATTCATAGGGATCAAGGTGTTATAATAAAATGTTGACTTGGCTATTGTATCAAGCATGCTGGGTCTAAACTACTATGCTAGTCGTGTTTTCTGTTGTACTTGTATAATATGTAACTTACTTACACACACAGTCCGTAATAATATTCACCCCTCAAACCTAAATGAATTGAACGTTTAAATACTTCCAACAGTTCCAACTGCCAACTGGCAACACCTGAAATAAATATTTTTCTGTATTAATGTCCCATTCTTCTTTATTCCTTAGAATTTGCCTTATGTACTCACAAATATATATTGTATGAAGTGAGTTTAAATAAAAAGTCAATAAATTTTAACAATGTTGTACTACTTATTCTTTATCTATTATATTATCAAATTATTCTTAGAAATACTAAATAACATTGTTAAACTACTATTAGCTTCGTATATTTATTTCCATACTTGTAATGTAATTAGTTAATAGAATAATCTAGTTTCATATTAATTATATCACTAATTAAACTGATATTTGTCTTTGCTTACTATTTGCTTAAGTAATTTTGAATAATATTTTTTCCCCATTATATTAGAATGCGTAGTTTTGCAAGGTTTGGGTAGAAAGATATTGAATTTCTCAATCAGTCAAAAACTTTGCACTTTGGCTTTAGGTAAAAGGATGATAAAACGTAAACAGCGGATGGAAACATTTGGCTTGGGAAGAAATGAGTCATGCCGATTCGATTATTGATGAAAAGAATGCTTATTTATTTAGAATGGCCTACGTTTCATATCTCTCATTTAATTGCTTTCAAATGGTATTGAGACAGTTTAATTTATAAAAATAAGATTAGAGGAAAATTTGTTTTTTTCATTTTATGTTGTAAAATAGATGACTCCACTTTTTTTTTACTTTAGTTTATTAGTTTAAATTGATTACATAAATAAAGAAGAATGATATGTATGAAGGCCATATATAACTCCCATGGTTGTTGTGCACTGTCAAATCAGGACAATAGAGAATCATCACCGTACAGTATACATAGACAACACAGTACCCAGTATTGAGTAAAATGGAATACCACCAAGTAGGTGGAAGTTTATCCATGTGCACATTACATCACATAAACCCTTCGGCCAGCCTAAAAGATAAGATATTTAGTTTGGATGTGCTTGTATTATATAAGTGGTTGTGGGATTCAAGAAGACTCAGCTACAGTACAATAATTGCTTATAATAATTTCTAGACAAATTCAAAGGCCGTCCATATATGTTGTGAGCACAAGTCATCCTTTCGAACCCACTGCATGGGCCTGAAATCCCCCTTTATATCTTTGTAAAATTTGAGAAAAGATAAATCACCTAATAATGAATGCATTTGACAAGATATATTGATGGTTTCTAGAATTAATAGCATGAAATGTAGGCAGCGATCTGCAAGACGGAAATTCATATTCAAACAAATTATAAAGGTCTTCTACAAATTCAATTAATACAAGATGGACTTAGGCTAGGTCGTGACCTTTAAACCGGCCCTTTAAGAGTTTAAAGGTTTTTTAAGGGAAGAGTAGCAGGTATGCATGCACACAGTAGTGTATGTCGTTCCCCTTTTCTCTCTCCACTCTATCCTAACACAACACTACAAAACGCAAGGGGAACTTTTCTCTTCTAACCCAAAATACGACTACGGTGTTTTCAGTTTTAGAACCCCTGGGGAGTTAACATTCGAAACTCTGAAAAGGGTGGGCTCTAATATATTCCAGTGTGAGGAGTTATTCCACAAAGGGTTTTTCAATGCAAATATTTTTTAAAGAAGTTTCTTTTTACGTTTATGTCTGTTGTATTTTATAATTTTTCAATTAAAAATGGCAAAAATGTAATTGATATACTCAAGAAATTTTAATAAATTAACAAGTTTCTCATTTTAAGGGACAATCATAGCAAAAATCAAATATTACGCATTTTATATTATAAACCCCTAATTACAACCATTTACAACCACCTGGAATGAAGTGCACATATACAAGTAACATTGAAATTCATCTACGCCCTGGGGCAAGTCCTTAAAAATTCAAAATTTATTTGTTTTGTATTGTAATACAAAGTACTGTATTTGCTGTAAAAACGTACTTCATTTAAGTCATTCAAGGCTCAGTGCCTAAATATTTCAAGGTCTAGTCCAGTCATTAAAACCCAGCACCCTCAGATTTCGTAAATTTTTGAAGATTTAAGTACTGTTATTAAATTATGATTATCTGAATTAGAAGCTAACCGAAATAAAGTAGAAACCGAAAAACCTTAAGGTTTTTCTGAGAATTTTCACTTCTCTAAATGAAGATTTATAGATTTACAATTTCTAAATGGGTACAAAAACCTAATAATAATATAAAGTGGTTAGTATGAGTGTTTTTGAAAGCGGTAGTACTTTTTAATAGAAACGCTGTATTATATGATAATTACTAATTACTAGAAATTTTCGGGTGTTATCTTAAAACCTGGTTCAGAAAAGAACATAATATAACATTTTTAAAACATGAAAATATGATAATGAAGATGGAAGATGTTTTTCCTCGTATTTTTCCTTCGATTCTTATAAGCTGTGTAGAAATCCTATCAATCAGTAGTGAGTAGTCCGTAGTTAAAGGGTTTTCAAGAGAAAATATAAATTCATTAGTATGTTGTATGTAATGTGATTATGGTGTGTATGAACTATTTACTATATAGTATCATGTTTGAGCAACTAGTCGCTAAATATAGGAAATATTATTATAAATTAATTATTAGACTTTTTTTTATCATATAATGCTTTTTAATTGGTGACGTTTTAACCTTTTACACATAACTCAATGATTCATCTATGCATTGTCTTATTTATCTGCCTAACGTAGAAATTGAAACCAGACCGACAAATTGGACAAACTAGACTTAAAAAAGTGCCCGATTAAAAAAAACAGTCAGCTTTAAAATCTATGCTTAATATTTAAATTATATATTAAATTTCAAAAATTAAGGTTTCTGCCCGAAAATATACATGTAAATAAATAGATTAATTATAATAATAAAAGTTTCTACTCTGTGATTACACGGTTAGCTATGAGTCCTAACTTGGTTTGGTAGAAATTAGGATTCTCAATTTCTTCAACGGTTCTAACTTCTAACTCAATGTCATATAATTGTACCAGTATATTGTGTAGTTTTTAGCTAGAGAATTTAATTTTTAAGGTTCAAACTGAGCAATTCTCAGAATTTCCTAATGAGCAATATCTCTTCCTTAACACCAAAAGCCTGGGTTGTCCAGACGTCACCCTTAATATCATTTGCATATTTTGATGTGGAAAAAGAGTCATGTCAAAGATTTATAAGCCGTTATTTCTTACATTTATAAGTAAAGAAATTGCCTGACTAAAAATATCGCATTCAAATTGACGTAAATTGTAAAGGGATCTATTTCTCTATCGATTTAGGAAAAAAAAGTTGAAGTTGACATTCCTTCAACCTTTAAAACTATGCAATTAGATCGAGAAGAAAACCATACTCTTGCAGACAAATCACCAAAAAAGGACGTTTTTTTCTCCGAAATAAAGGTACAATATAATGCAACAAATAAGAGACAAATGATAATGAAAACGTTAGCATGCACACAGCCGGTATTTTATGCTGCATCTGGTTATGGGTTACTTATTTACAATTTTAAAATTTAAAACAAAAACCAAAACTATTTAATGCTTACATGAAGCAGTGTTGTTATATCTGAACTTAAGTACATTGAAAAATTTCTTTAGCTAATGATTCAACGGATATTAAGGCTTAAAGTTGAAACTTATTCATTTAGAGGTATATCTGTAGAAGAACAGAAATAAGTAAGGATATTTTTCTTCATCTCCCACTGCATCCTTCTACTAATATTATTATCTCTCCATCCTATACCCACCCAACCTAGTTGTAACTCGAAAGTTCGGTAAACTTATTACTAAACCTCAACTGTTTGTGAAAAGGAATAAAGCAATAAAAAAGTTTAGTTTTCTACCCATTCAAGTCAACGCCATTCGAATCCATTTTATACATTATATTGACTGGATGCATGGGCTTGAAATTTATGACATTTTCAATTGTACTGTAAATATAATAGAATGGAACTGCATATGATGCATGAAGCATTGCTTTTGTTCTCTACGAAATGAAAAATTTGTCATCTTGTTTTGTTCCTACTAAAATGTACAATTACATAGGAAAGGTAGTCCAATCACCTCTGCACCAACTTTTCGGCCAACTAATTAAACCAGCTTAAAACTGGACAAGTCATAAATTCTTCAAATACAAATTTGGCGTTCACACACCTGTGGCAATAACAGTGGAAACATTTTGGATTAAAATTGAATAGTATATGCTTTTGTTGAACCTGTCCCAAAGGCAAATAGGGCGACACTGAAATTAAATTCTTAAGGATAATTTAAGGTAACCTTTAAGTGTCGCCCAAACTCAGCAGACCCTTTCAAAATAGACTTAAAAAATTAGGAAATATTTGGATATCTTCTCATTAGCACATGAAAATGGGCTATATTAATGTACTTATATTAATTTATCCATTTATATATTTATATTAATATATTAATGTGCTTCAATGCAACCCTCCTATGGACCTACATACTTATTAGAAACCAAATAAATATAAAAAATAAAGCTTGTGTGGCTACCTACTTACTGGCTGAATAGGGGAAGGAATGAAGATTAATAATAAAAATATACTCCTCCAGCTATATCTACCATCATCTTCATCATCAACAAAAAATTGAAGCATGCAAAACATTCATGATAAAGTGTAGTGAGTTGACTTGGGTCGGGTTGGCCGGGTATGGACGGATTAACAATATGAGTCGAGCTTTTAGGGAAGATTTCACTGGAGAAGAGGTTGGATTTTTGCATTAATTTTAGCAACGAGTAGAATAATGAATTACTGAACTCTACCCCAAACACTATTCAACTCCTGTACAACATCCAGAAAGGCATAGGGGAATTATTAAAGAGTGAAATCTACGTAATTGTAATATTATATTGATATGTGTGAGAGTAGATAAAAAATGGAAGGATGCGGAATGCTGATTAAAAATGGAATATTTATTTCTCTAAAAATCCATAGCATACTTGAAGACAAATAAATTGTCCCGAAATGAAATTACGTAAAATGTCTACCATTAAACTGCATGCACTTTTTAAAAATAATTTTTTAATCAATTTCCTCAGTGTTTTTAGGAACATTAAAAATACCTTTAAAACTGCATATACCCAACTCAAGACAAACTTTTTTATATGTATTAAAAAACACAAGTTTTTCGGCAAACTTTTTAGCATTAGTTCCTAAAGTGAGTTTTTCTATCTAATCTTTTTTTCCACAAAGTTAGACTGTTTTCTTTCTACAACTCTTAAAAGATATAATTTTATGGTAGACAAAGTACAACTCGAAGGATAGGGATAGATGATACAAAACTCGACTTTTTATATTAACATTATTACATTGCAGTAGTCCTACTACATGCTACACGTTCCTTCTAGTAAAGATGAATCTAATATCTCTTGAGTCGGTCCTGTGAATAGTGTGATAGTTTTAGTTTTAGTCGTTGCTGTAGAAGTTTGACTTGGCCCTTTGTGTTGAGTTCCTAATTCAATATTACACAATTCAAGCCACACAACTTTAACTTGTATAAATCCATATGGATGAATGTAATGCAACCTTCCCTATATAGATGTATTTTTTAGACAAGTTAGTTACTTTAGTTATCCTCTAAATTTTATATACACTAGTCCCTCATGGACCATTTCCATTACTATTATTATGGTTATTCATGCCATAACTCCTATTTTGTAGAGTATGGCTAACGTTATCTTAAAACGATACATATTAGCTGCAGACGACCTATCTGCCTCTATTAGACAAAAATAAATACAAAATTATACAAAATTTAAGTTTAGCTTTGTTGCAACTTGTGTACTAGTAGAGTAATCGTAGTTATTTATAAAGGTAAGGATTATCATAAAATGCACACATAGATACATCAAAGACGGGAGTATTTATTATGTAAAAATAAAAATAAGAATGATAATGAAATACTACATAATACAAAAAATAAGAGACCAAAACTGACATATCTTGTTTCAATCCTCATCTTGTCTGGTTGTCTTTCTACACTATAATAGCTCATTGCATCAACATCATAATATCATACCTTGATATATTATGTATTCCATTTAATAAATAAAAATTTTCTAAGTCAAGCATACATTTTCACATCCACCACATCTGCATTAAATATTTAATGCATCCTGTGATCCTATTCGCATAATCCTGTCATCCTTGCCTTGCAGATTTATGTATTTAATTACTCTTATTAATTACCATTATCAGCCATGTACAATGTGACCATTATAAACTAATTTATTATTCATTTAAAACCAATTAAACATCCTATCTAATTTACAAATTCTATTTAATATCAGGGAATCAATTGCTACCTTATATTTTAAATATGAAGGGGATAACGCATTTTGGAGGATGAAATAACAATAATGATATGACTTTTTGATGATTGTTGATTTCACCTTGAGAAGCGTAAAAGGTAATAGTACCCTACCTAGAAGTAGTATACACACGCACAGTCAACAATAAAAAAAAATGCATGTCCCTTCAGTCTTATACTAGTGTTAGACGTACGTACGTGGTGTACTAGTAAACTATAAGAAAGAGTTACGTGGCTAGTAATCAAGTAAAAAATAGCATCAAAATGGTTTTATTGCTATAAGCAAAACAATTTTGTCAACTGCGTAAAATATCCTTATTGTTTACAATAGAAGAACATATACATAAAAGCTTTTATACCTTTTTTCATTATCGATCGATAAGAAGACTCCTACTACTTTTACAACTATGTCCTAGTAGTCCTTCTAGTCCTCTGCATGAACTCTTCTATTTCTATTCTGGCTTAAATGCAAGCCTTAGTATAGAATAAAATAAAGCTAGATGCATGGCATAGGCAGCCTGCCTGGTTTTGGATGGATCGTCTCCCGACCCGGTCGACTTCCTTGCACCAATAATATTTAACTGAATTTAAAAGACGAAAGCTTCTCTATAGCTCTTGTCTATATTGGGCACAAACTCCCTCACAAAAGGCTCACTATTAGAGCACTTAATAATAATGAGCTTTATTGTCAGAGGACACAATTTGAACATTAGCCAAACTGATTTCCGGCCAGAGACACTTAATATGAGGAGCATTCATTCCAATTTTATTTATTTTCCTCCTCTGATTTCAAACTATTTTTATTATCATGAATCACTAGAATTTACCGTTTACGCAATACTTATTCGAATTAGGAAAATGTGTGCAAGGTTGGACGCATTGCCACGCACATGTTGGAATAGGGTTGTAGTATAAGTTTTATAGTAGCGAAAGGGCAAATTACTCAATTATCATTCATTCTAGTGGATAGATATAATTCATTAATAGGTTTGGACTATTTCTTAGATGATTCAAACTTATAAATTAGTTATTTTATGTTTATGTTTCAATTTTTGAAAAATTTAAGTTTATTTAAAATCTTATGTTGGGTCACAGGATGAAAACACAAGCAACACGATGAAACTATTAATAAAATGGGGCATAAAGAAATAGAATGAGGATAGTAAGGACAACAAAAAAGAATGAGCAATTAAAAATGGTTAAAATTGCCTTCCGTTAGAAACGTTTATTTATTTATTTAAGATTTAAAGCCCTTCCCCAGATATTACTTGCTAAAATTACTCAGGGTTCAATTCAAGCACAATTCATCGTGTGGTGTCCTTACTTCTGTCTTTAGCTAACTTGAATGTTTGTTTAAGTGCGTTAGAGATTTTATTTTTTAGTAATCAAACTTATTGCAATACTCAAATTAAAACCCCCATATGTAGTATTTATGTTTCCACCTACCATAAAGGAAGGTTCTTCAGGTGATTACTTCTGACAATGCATAGGAAAATATAAGTGATTTTACAACAAATCATGATAATTTTTCTTTGCATTGTTTGTGAATCCATATCAACTGTCATGTTAGGTATTTTGATGACCATAGTTAACCAATTTTTGAACATTACTTTAAGGCATTGATCACGGGAATTCTTATTTAGGTTCGATGGTAAATTATAAATGCTAACAGTACAAAATAATTAAAACAAACAAATAAAACAACTGAAAACCATATGAAGGTGCAAATCCTATTACATTGGCCCTGATTTCTCCTCATACTTACATAAAGACCTTATTAGTGTTTCAGAGCATTATAGAAGAGTCAAAGGCAGGACAAAATATTTTTTATTGAAACCACTGACAGAGACAGGGTAAATGGTATGTGTCTATAGTCGATTGAAGGACTTAATTAAAAATCCTGTAAACTTACTAAATTTTCATCACCATCTATCTAACTCTAACTTCTATTATATCATATCATATCTTATGATTACTTCCCCTACTGTCATTGCTTTGTTCTTTGCTGATGACTTCATCTAGCACTTAAATTCTTACAACGTTAATATACATTTAACAGCAGGAAATGAATTTAAATATTGTTTTGACTATCATTTTTTACTTTTTTAATCAGTAAAACTTGGCATTGTCGTATCTAAAATAAATTTAATTGATTTGATTGGTTTCACCATATTGACTCACATATAAGTTAGAATATTCCGGATATTTTTTTCATGGAACTAGTGCCAAAAGTTTGGCCAGGTTGCATTCTTTAAAGTAGTTTAAAATATTTTAGCACATAATTTCATTCATATTAACTCACGTTTCTCTTTTTTGAAAGGTAAATTGGTTGTGGGAAACCGAGTAAGTTTACCTGGTGGCCATGCAGAGTAGTTCCAGACCCTGTTTCTTAGAATCAGTTGAATATAATAATACTCTGACCTAATTACTTGCTTTAAATGAATTTGATTACAAATGTACCAAGTATGCGGAAGCAAAAGGTAGGATTAATCTGAGCTGAAAGAATTGAACAATCAACGTGGAGTAAATATAAGGAATTTAAAAGGTTATGTTTTGTGCACTATATGTATATCATTATTGTACTCGTGTGTTCTATTTGCTCAACCCTGAAGTGTCTAACTAGGGACGCCTAAAATGCCAATAAGTTTAATGAAATTTAATTGTTTCACCGAAAATGTCCATACATCCGTTTCTCATATTCATGTAATAAATCATACTGATGTCACCACCACTTGTTCATTTCTAAAGGTTATTATTCTTATTACGTGTTCTCTTTCTCGCCCGAGTTTGTTGCGTCTATTTGGTAAGAATTTCTACCAAAGTAATAATAGTATATAATGTTAGGATTTCGGATACTAGACCAGCAAGTAAGTTTTGAAATGAAGTGTTGAAGGTTCCTCTTCGGAGTGGGAAGGAAAATTCCCGATTCTTGATGTATGTAGGATGCCCGGTGTGCGATGTCTACCGCATTTGGTTTTTTACTTGCCTTATATTTTCTAAAGTATCCGATCTTTCCATCGCTCATCATTCACAACGATTACTCTTTTACTACATCAGGCATAGCAGCTCAGTCCTCAAAATCTCTCGATTTACTCCTTTTATTTTGCTATATATATATATAGGGAACCAAGACCTTCCGGATCAAATGCTAAAACTGGAATAGAAATAGCTAAATTCACGGAAACGCTGAATTGTCATGATGTGGGGCTTAATATATTTTCTTAAAGAGTATTATTATTTCTTATTTCCCTCAATACAATGACAATTTTTAAATTCTATATTAACACAAAATATAACAAGCATTGCCTATCAATCTTTCTTTTCATATGGTTTTAGCCAATCTGCCTGCTTTTAAACATTGCACTCCAGTGATCTTATAAATCGACCAAGCTTAATCAATACGACGGAAAGAATCATTCAGGCTGAACTTCCGTGAGCCATATTTGTCAATTTTAACAAGAAATAGACTTGATTCCTGTCACAGTATATGAAGTGCAATTAATGTATAATCAACATAATAAGTGTCTATGCAAAATAATTTTTTCTGGAGCCGAGTTGTACTTTCGGAACTTGAAAACTTTGAATTTGAACCATTTTGAATTTTGATACCAATAAAAATTTTACAGTTTTTAACAATTAATGCTATATTGCTCATTACACATTTTCTAAGCTACCCATGCATCTGTTAAAAATACACTTGCATTCAGTACACATTATTATACGTAAAAAGGCGAAATTTTAGTTCCATTTATTTACAGAAATTAAGGTTGTATTATTTGTGCTAAAGAAGTAAAAATGGGCCACAATTAGTCATTTTTAAGATGACATGAACATCGTTAAAAACTGGAGAAGGTTTTTTTCCTATTCTTTGAACTTGAAGTACTGTTGAAGAAGCTAGCAAAGGCAGCCCATGCAACATTTTAATATTATGCTTGGATATAGGAAGAGCAAGGAAACTTTTTGGGTAACTTTACATCTGAGATCTGACCCAAATAGAAAATCCACAGGGGTCCACACCTATCCCATAGATAAAGTTAGCTCTTTCCTGTTCACCCATTACAAAAATAATTACTTAAACGATAGTAATTTAGTTCTATCGGTATTCTACAGTACAATCAGAAGGTCATGGTTTCACAGTCCCAAATATAACAATCGAATCCGTGGGATTTGTTAGGAGAAAGTGTGGTGTCGTAGTCATTAACCCTTAAAATAATAATATGATGGAAGATTCAGGAAAAACTTCTAGGTTTTATGGGTTTCATTCTTTCATTATAAAAGTTGCTCACGGATCATTCCAATCTTCCTTCTGGATAGGAAATCTCTAACAGCTTTCACGTAATTTTAGTTTTTATTCTCCTTCAAAGTTTACGGTCCTGACAAAAACAAACTGCCTCAATAGGATAAAAGTTTTCATAAAACTTTTAATCGACTTGTGAAGTAAAGTAACAAAATATAAATTTTTATACCCGGATCTAATTCAAACTTTTTGATTCCTTTACTTCCCTTTAACCTTATGGATCATAGTTGATGTATTAATCTTAAGTAAATATTATTTTGCCCAGGATTGAATATAAATATAAGATTTCACAATGTTTTGTAAACCTATAATTTTTGACTTTGGTAACTTTGTTTAAAACTTTGTAAAGGAAATGCCCTAAAACCGTCTGGATAACGTGGCTTTAGTTATTTTCTTTTGATAAATCTATGTAGGTATCTCTATTGATTTTCGGAAGGATAGAATAGAAACTACTTCTCTGCAAAACAGCTCATCCTAAATCTTACAGTTCGTTGTGCATAAGGCAGATTTGATTGCATATTTACGCAATTTCCTTCTAACACACATATTGATTTCCTATGAAGAGGCTGTAAAATAATTAGATTAGATTGGATAAGGATTTTAGAAGATTTAGCGAGTACTTGTAAAATGGCATTTTGAAAGTTTGATTATTTATGCTACTAGGAATAAATAGTTGTTTAGGTGCAGGATAAATGAAGGACTTTATTTAAGAATCATGGATTTTGTAAGTTACAGTTTTCTATATTATTATTTAAACTCAATCTTCGGAAGCAACTTGTGCTATTTTTAAGGAAGATTTGATTTTAGAATTGCATATAAAAGGTCACCTCTTGTCGAAAAATTCTTTGCAGCACCCTTTCAAAAATATACTGCTGATAGATCTAGTAGTAATTTCAAATTATATATAATGGCTTAACTATCGACATAATTAGTAAGCGTAGTAAAATTTGAATGGGATTGTATTTATGACCATTCTGCATAAACAAATTTTAAACTTATGTGTAATAAGAAAATTTTCACAGAAAAGTTTTTACGCGATGTCAAATTTTCAGTAAAATTCATTAAAAGGACAAGTTTTTATTAAGAATAAACAGGAGCGTTTCTATACCCATAAAGGAAACAAAAAATATTACAATTTTATTAAATTATATTAAATTTATATTTTATTATGTATTTATTAATTACATTTTGTTTTATACATTTTTTTCTATTTTATTTATAATTTTATTTAAAATTTAGAATAGAAATGAACATCAACATTATTTATATTTGCATAATTAGGGTTGTCGAGGAAAATAATTTTATCAAACTAAAATTGAAATTCGGTTTTATAATATTTCCATCCATGTAATAAATGGATAATGGTTAAATTCACGGAAATCATGGAAGAGACTGGCTTGGAAGACCTTTGTATTGCCTGAGCTTCTGAAGAAGGCTTTTAGTAAATAATATCTGGAGCTCAGCGTTTTAAATGCCTTTCAAGCCACCCTCTTCCATGATTTCCTTGAATTTAACCATTACGGAAATTGAAATTGTTCATAACCGTTGGGCTAAAGATTATCTTCTACTTGTTGTACCTTCAACAAGTTTCATAATCAGTTTATGATGCTCAACGGGTTTTCCGTTAAATAAAAGGAAAAAGCACACTTATAAAATCCCCATCATCGCTAAGATTTTTTGAAGCCTGAACAGGACAGATAAGAATATACATTACATTTCTACATTACATTGGTAGAAAGTCAAATCATTTGCTACTAGTTAGAACTTTTAAGAATTGTAGCAACGTTTCATCAACTGTTCAAACTTTCTATCTTTCTCAGTTCGTCATCCGGATAACAAAATTATAATGCAAGTTGGAATCTGACAATGGATAGAATCATTTTTAAAAGACGAGTTAGATAATGTTTACAAATCGTTGATTTACATTTTTTTCTACTTACCCTGATGTCTTTGAACGGAAGACCGGGTGCGTAAGTAAAGAATTTCATTGTGATTCCTATTTCGTAAATATCAACCGTACAACTTGTATCCTCATTTGGGACAAAATAAGAGTCCAGCTTTCATAAATTATTGCAAGCATTCGTTGTTTTGAATTCGTTGCATTATTGTATAAAATTACATAAAAAAATCCGCCTAGCATTATATTCTGACTACTAACCTACTGTTATTAAGCAAAACTGCCACTGTCGAAACTCTTCAAATCAAAAAGATTATATCGATCGCTTTAGTTTCAGCAATCAGAAGCTGTTTTGCAGTTAAGTAAATATTTTTAGTTTTACCATGTTCATAATACTCACAAGATTTTTTAAATACAAAGACTAGCAGGATTATGGAAACACGCGAGACTGTAAATTCTAATAAAAAATTAAGTTTGTAGAGACCTGAGCTCTGAGTTGTCTGAATACATTAAACATGACAATATTCTCTAGTATATTTTATACATTTTATGAAACTCATGCAATTCCTTGTTGTCAACATAAAATCATCGATTTTCAAGTTTTCTTTTCAAGAGATAAAAGTTAAAAAATCCTTGAGAAGAAAGTTTTTCAAAATTACTCAATAAACTTACAAGCTTACTACTTCATAATATCAAGTCTTTGAATGCTATGAAAAGTTATTTTTGAACTTTTATTTAACACTAAAAAGTTCCTTGGCATTCATTCATATTTGTGACAACCATAGCACACAAGTCAAAGGTTAGTTTTAAAATAAATCAAAAAAAGTTTAGTAATGATTTAATATACTTAAGTAAATGAACAAACTATAATGATCAAGCATCCACAGGAAAACGTAAAATGGTTTTGGTATTTTATACTTCTACGTAAACAACTATTAATACAACTTTTAATAACAAAGTACGCATCATAGTCTGATCGCTATAATATAAGATGTCGTATCAATTCAACCTTTAATTTTCAAACATGCATTAAGGCAATTAGCTAGGTTATACAAAGTACCACGAAAATGATTATGCTTTATAAATACACGTACAGATATATACATGATAAGGTGGTACGACACGACATGTGTTATTATACAATTTTATTACTGATTTAGTTTCATGGCTCAATTTAGCAATTATTTCCTACCTCATGTCATAAATATTGAGGTCATCAAACGATTCATACACTTCAACCTATGGCACCTAGTAGTAATAATCATAAGCTCGGTATTACTTGAATTGTCATCTTATTATGGGATTACGAAATAGACAAAATTCTCCTTCTTTACAAACTATTAAACAATGGGCGCATAGATCAATATAAATTCACAAAGAATTGTAAATTGATCCTTTCCTTTTAAAAATTCCTAAGGAATTAATGACCTCTTCCTGAATGCTTTAGTATTTAAATTAAAGTTTCAGAATTATTGAATAAGTCGATTAAATATATGTTATTTCTTGTTATATGGTTGAGTTCAACTCAGTTTGTTTATGCATGAAAAATCGTTAAATTTTATTCTTTTGTAAATACGTATTTTTACCCTTTCGATAAAATTAATGGGACTGTATTAGCCTTTAGGAGTTGAAGGATAAGTGGAAATAATTGTTTATGCCATATTTCATGCAAAAAACTAATTTTTCTCATGCCGATAGGCATTGACGACCTTAGGTTACATTATTCCATACCTATGAAAGCATTTAGTTTCTTTTGTCATTTTTTTTAGTAATTTTATTTTTCTCCAATTTATGTACATCATTCCAAAGCTTTATCAATTCATCATGTAAAATACAAACATAAATTAAATGGCTAATAAAAAGTGGTGTATAATAATATAAGTTGTTTACATATTATATACTAACAGAATTGCTTACTACCGAGCTTTTTAGGCAATATTAAAAAATACAGTATTTTCAGTCATGAGTATTAAATTACAAGAAAGAATTAGCATTAATTTGGCTATACATGTCATTGATACTTTGGATAGTATTTACTTTGGATGTTTTATTAGTATGGCTTATTGGTATAAATATAGCATGCCTTTATGGCTAATGGTTAGGGTTTATTTTTAGGAAAGACCATTATTATTACTGACTGATCATTTATATACATAAAAATACCAAAGTATTCGGTTTTACAATAAAAAAAATCAAATGAACTTATTAGTTAGCTGCACTTTTTCGGCATAGAAAGATGTAACATGACACTTTGAAGTAAACGAAAACGCTATTACATTTGCCATGAATGTTGTAAAAAACGCTCAAGCTCTCATATCCAATGTTTTGATTCCTAGATGCTATTAACCTTTTATCTTGACATCTCTATAGACAAAAAATTCACACATCAACTAAAAACAATAGTAATAATTGAATTTAAAATGCTTCAATTCTCAACTATCATATTGATTATTAATATTACTTAATTCTCATTCACTCAAGTGCCAATGCAATGCTATACAGAGATAATTGATAAGGTTGGATGTCTTTCTTCCTCGCTCCCAAATCCCAATATGATTGACATTAAAAATTTGTAACTTGAAGAAGACGCGTTTGATTAGACTCCAGATGCAGATGCATTACAAAATGCATTGTTAAATGTACAATTATTCATCTAGACTGCAAGGATAAAAATTATACATCATACGACCTTTAAGAATATTTACTTCATGTGCTGATTCTCGACTTTCTTATTATTACTCCTCTCTCAAATTACTTTTTATTTCGTATAAAAATATTAATTTGGTCATAGTCAGCAGTATATAATAAAATAATGCATTCACTAGCATATTACTTAAATATGCATGAAATAGTTACAAACTTGTTGTGGTGGTCTAGTCTGCCTCTGAGCTGGGCTCCCTCAAACTGACAGCAGAATTAGAAGTAAGTATGCAATCCATCTAATCTAAAGATTATAATAGCGAAAAGTGTGTGTGTCAGTTACGAGCTGAATAGCGTTAAGTTAAATAATAAGTTAAATAATGAATCTTAATCTTTTCAGACCTTGAATATTTTTCAGATTCAAGTCTCTTAAATCTGAATCTCAACTCGAATCATGATTCCCAATCTCTTGAATCCTAAATCCGAATCTCTTGAATCTGAATCTCATCTCAAATCTTGAATCTCTTGAATTTTAATCTCAGTTGAATTTGAATCCGAATTGGATATTGACTTTTAAACCTTAACATGAGATTAATAAGCTAAATATTGCACAGTTCGTTTTTTAGGAAAAGGGACTCACCTATATTTGAAATTTAAATACCTTATTTCCTGTTCAAATGTGTTACTTTACTAATTTTAGAATTTCAGTGGTCCATACCTAATTTTCTATATTTTTTACCATATTTTGGACTCCATTTTGTGGCATACCCCTTGTCTTAGACCCGATCACTTTTGCCCTCCCACCGCGACCTCATGCTTCAAGTATTTTTATTGAAAATCAATATTATAAAGAGGAATGCTTAAAACAGTCATTTCAAATTGCCAACGACCTTTGACCTCTATAAGGTAGTCTTCCTTGGAACCCGTAATTAAAAGCACATGAAAAAAGTTAATCATCAACAAAGTTTGCAATTTTAATGCAAAGCTATGCAGGTTGGAGCACAGGGTATGTTGGAAATTTGGCCCTTCGTCGAACTTAACTTACTTTTGAACCAAGGATTCCATATTATGTGAAAGCAGATTTCTAAATAGTTGACCCTGTGAGGGAACGAAAGACGGTGAAAGCCGTCACCACCATTCACTTAATCATCCCCTCTACTTATTGAATGCTTACTTAATAAAACAGTTTGCATAGACAAGGTCCATACAAAAAACCCCATTTTATTCGGTTTGTCCAGTTCCCGATCACACGCACCAACGATCATTAAATTTAACTATCATTTAAACAACGATTATAAGGGTTGTCAATTTTTTGTGTGTAATTCATGATGATTTAACTAAACTTGCATCGATTTTTTTCCTGTACACCACTATTTTACCTTTGAATGATAAAACAGACAAATGATAACGTAACTAACATGTGGCCGTCCGTAGGACGGGCTGTAATACTAGTGTAATAATAAAAAGAATAAATGAAATATGAACCTAAATGAAAATCGCAATGAAAATTGCATGCATGCAAGCAAAACCAAAAAACCTTTTCTTAAGGACTTGGCTATGAACTAAGGTTAACTTGTGCAGTAACGATTTAGTCCTAGTCGAATTCATAACCTTTTTGCATGAAAAAGCTTCTTCTCATATATATTACGCCTTACATTATTGAGAGACAACAATTACAAGACCAGATAAAAAATACAAGTATTGATGATAAAATCTCCCTTGTTTTTTTTAGATACCTTCATAATCATTGATACTAATAATTACATAACCAGTAATCGATTGTCTTTTAACCATACAGTAAATAGGTTTTGTGAATTTACTTAAAACATCAAAATATCTCCAACCTGGAAAATCATCTTCTATCCCACATAACAATTGAATCCATTTCAATTTAAAGTCTCAATCTCAACATACATAAGTACAATTTTGTTTTTGAACAATTAAATCAATTCGGGTTTTATTTAAACGACCAAGTTTTTTATCCTATTGTGGCTCATGTTTATTTAAGATATTATTGTAAACTCCGCGTGGATTATACTTTGTATTTACTCAAGAGTTTTTGATAGTAAGGGAAGGGAGTGTGTTATTAGTGTCGTTTGCATGAACTTTGAATAACTTTGTGTATCATATTAACTACTATCATTTCAGTCCAATATAAAAGAAACATTATATAAAATATAAAAAGTTTGGACCTCTTTAACTAAAAAAGTTGGTCTTGCAAGTAGTCGGAGCAAGGTCACTTAAAAAAGTAAACTCATACTGACAGAGTATAATTTGATTAGTGGAATTTCTGGATTGGAACAACCTGCTGCTCTGTCTTTATAGTAAGTCCCGGGATACCCTCTCTGCCTCTGTGCCTGTGGTACCGTCTCACTAGTTCCAATACCATATGATGATATTATTATGATTTCATGAATGTATCAAAGCTGCTTTTACTAGTCAAAATATTATAAAAGTAGTAATCTCAAACCTCTTGTATCTCCTTTATGAGATCAATTGATTGGGATTATTATTACTCTGTTTTAGTTCATACTTTTTGTCTACTTTAACATGTTGCTGGTTAGTAGTGTGTTTGTATTTGTAATGTAGTAGTAGACTTGTGGTGGTAGTGAGTGAGTGAGTGATTGCAATCCTAAGTCCACTCTACTTCATGAAGGTAATGGTAATAAGAGTGAATTTATTGGAAATTGGAAATACTCAAGTCATATCCCAAATGGGGTACCATGAAAGTACATAAATGTAAATCAAATAAAATTCCAGAGTAAAAATTTGACTAAAAGTATATGTTATTAGTTTTTTCATAGATGATGATGGACTGGAGAGAGTTTATAAATGGATAATGTTTTATATTCATTTATTTCCAAATCTAAATAACATTCCTTTTTTATGGATTTCCAGGCACAAATCAATGACACAATGGAACATCACTCGGCTTGTTGACTTGACTCATTTAAAATTTAAAACTGCAGCAGAACCAACACACCAGTTCTCAATTGAACATCATGAGGGATTTTGCAAAGCTCTTTTGCCTCTTAACATGAATTAATCCATTTAAGGCAGATACACTGAAAAGAGAACTGGTTATTCTACAGAACAAAATTAAATCTAGAGTAGGATATTTGAAAGCATTCTTTTTTTTTTTTACTAAAGGAAACAATGAACTCAAGCTAGCAGATAGATTTTATCTCCTTAGTTTATTTGTAGTGCCTTTTAGTCTTTTAAGTCGTTGTAATAGTCACATTTCTATAGTCAAATATTTCAAAAGAAATTCCTTAGGGTTATAGAAGTATCGTTTGGAGCTGTTCTTAAGATTAGTTGTCTTCTGTTGTTATCACCCATTCCTAAATTTTAGAAGAAAGACTGAATATTCTGCATTCTGAAGGATTCAAGGCAGTATGAAATGATACATTTGGAATGGTAAGTATTAAAAGGGGCTTCAAGGTTTATTTTATACTGAAAAAAATGAAGTAAACCTTGCGTCCATTAATTCTATTTATTATTAAATTAATAAATGTGTCGATATGTATTCAGTATTTTTGGTTTATCCTAACAGATTAAATAAAAGAATTGGTGTCCATCAATGTCTTTCGATGTCGCCAGCCGATCGTTTGATCTTAAATTATTGAATGTTTATCAATTCGTCCTTGTTCTTTGATGTACATCGTACATGTCACCTTTGAATTTTTCACTTGGATTCATCTCATTATTATTATTTCTGAATGAAAGCTAAAATAAGTGGGTTGTGTCGAAGTTCGGAACTTGTCCAGGCATTGAGTTATTGAAAAACGGTAAAAGATTGAAAGGTAAAAGACCTATTCAAAAGCTACCCTTCAACGTAAAACGCCATCGAAATTGTCCTCGCCCCTGCACTAGTCTTGAAGATGTTGACACGGGAACTTAAGCTCTAAGAAAATTATTATTACATCGATATTTCATCGAAGTGTAAAATACGTATTAGGTCTACAGAATTGTACCTAATTCTTTATTTGCCGATAAACTCCATGTCATCCTTTTTAGGTAAAAACAACAGAAAGTTTCTTTAAAATCTAGATTTTAAGTTTTCCATCGATTTATTGTTTTATGTATCGATTTTTATACATAATTGCACTAAAGGAAATCTAATACTTGATACAGGTACTCTACACAAATCATGCCTTTAATACATATAACTGTGGAAAGCTCTTTCACAAACCAAGGTTTTCAACAAATCGCCATAGACGATAGTTTTTCAGTGAAAGAACTCATTCGGCAGTATTGCTCGTCTAAGGTCAGCCAGATCCGTTGGATATTTTAGCTTAAAAATTTTAAACCATTTTATTTCTGCAGTTAAAATAATCTTAACTGCTCCCCTTATTTCAGGGCATTGCTGTCAATCCAACGTACGCCATAATTAACAGAGAGAATTTAGTCCTTGACGGAAATAAGCCACTTTCCTACTATGGAATTAAGGATAACGAGCCACTTGTGTTAGGAAGTGTCAGTAAGTCTTTTACAATATAGTGGGTTTAGCAATTCATTCATTTATGCAGACAAGGACCAAATTCAGTTTTTAATTTTTTTGATTAACTTATTGTCCATTTTGATATTTTTAGCGGACGAGAGTAGAACGTATCGGTTTGGACATTGGTTTACTTTGGCTGCCCTCGGATTTCTTTTTGGACTACTGGGCATGACAATCTGTATCATTCTTTTTGTTGTAATTCGGACTGTTCCAGATAATGTAAGTATACTTGATTTATGATTCTATCTTGAGTTAACCTTGGAGTATAAAAATTAGTTCAAGACTTTCATTCTCATAAAATATGGCTTTTTGATTCCTTTATTGCTACTATACCTGTAGCTCATACATATGGCTTGAACTATGATTATTTATAAAATGGTGATGAATGGAGTGATTGCTTAATTCTAGTCTAGCTAAATTTCATAATCATTCAGAAGGAATTTCTGAAATAGGTTTATTCGTTCAGTCTCCCATTTTGGCATTCAAGAATTAGGTTTTGCAACTTTTCTTCTTAGTAAAGCAAGAACAATCTAATTCATATTTTTTAATAGAACCAATTTGGTCTGTGCATAAAAAACCACTGTCTAGACTCTAGTCTACAGATTTAAAAATAAAAAATGGGTAATGCAAAAATACAATTAATATTTTTTGCGACAAGACATAAAATTATAAACTTCAACGACAAATTAATTGGCACATGCTAGTCTGATGTCTAATTTTAAGAATTTTAAATTTTACCTTTGAGGAAAATGAAAGATATTTTATAAGTCATGGTAGAACAAAAACTTTTCGTTTGGTGAGAAAATTTCTTATCATTTTATTATTAAATTATGACGGCCTTTGTTCTCATCTCATAACATTAGAGAATATCTGGAATAGCTTTTGCAAAGAAAAATACTTACGCTGGTTAAAAATTAGGAGTCTTGCGAAAGTAATACTGTTTCTTAAATTTCCATCTGATTCAGACTTAATTTGAGGAAACTGAGGTTTGTTAGGTCACTTCTTCAAAACCGTGTGGGGAAATGTTTATAAAGAAATTGTTACCTCATCAATATGTTCAACAGAAACTAGGACATTTTTGTAATTCTATTTGGCAACTTTATACAACTTCAGTTATTCTGTTCTTAACGATATGGATCTTTTATTAAAATATAATGCAGTAAACCCCCCCCCCCCTCAAAAGCATTATATACTTAAACATTTTTTTTGGATAATCAATCAATTTGAATTTCTGCATACTAAGACTAAAAGAAACAATATAAATTTGAAAATTCACTCCAATCGCTGCTTTTGTTCAAATATTACTGAAACACCGAGATCTAATATCCTTCTAGTTTTTATATTTGCACCTAAACAGATTTTTTAAAACCAAAATAGGGGTTGTTTGAGTGTTAAACTTTAAAATAAAATTTAAAGAATGTCTCAAAGCCAAAGATACTGTGTGTAAGGAATAATCTACTACTTAAATAAAAATAAAAATAAAAATATAATAAGTAACAGATATTATAACCTTTTACCACATGAAACTCAAGGCCCCAACCGTTAGAAACTATTTGACAACTGAATATTTTCTATCAAGAAGCACTGTATTTTTGATGAAGTTGGCTAACCTCATGAAAGGGAATCAGATAAGAAAGCGATATTAGAAACCACTAAAAGACAATATTTTATAAAAAGACACCAAAATCCTAATCCTAGGTTGTGTATTGGGAATTATGAAAAAAAACGATTTTGAGGCCTTTAAATTGCCTCAATTGCTGTAAATTAAAAATCATCTCTCCCTTCCGTTCCTTTTTAAATTGTTTTGGGTCAATGAAATTTTCTTTGAAGAAGAACTGCTGCTTAGTAAACCGATATTTTATAATGCGGAAGATTTTTAAAATGATTTATTTTTTTATGCATGGTACATTGTACATAATACTTATTTTGGATCACACAAAATTCACACTATCAATCAGCTTTAAATGAAAGTATCCTAAAAACCCCATACAAGACGAAGATCGATATTATTAATGTGTATTTTATCTTATCTACTCAATCACTGTATAGGAATCGTTATAAAAACATTTTACTGGACAGGACTAGTTTATCTACATGGTTTTAGTAAGATAAATGTACTCCTTTCCTTTACAAATATATTCTTGAGCGTCGTATATAAGTTTAATGTAGAATACTTTAGAGCCCTCATCTGTTACACGATTTTAAACTAAATTAAATTATTATAAAATTTCTGATACGTCATCTATGCACCGAAAAAGCATAGTTTCCAATTGAAAAATATGGTAACAATGAAATTTACTTATGATTTATGTTATTTTGCCGTAAAATAATCTGCTTAAGGAGAAACTTTAAAAAATGCAGTGTCGAAGTCTTCTCCTCTCAATTTTTCTGTAATCCATGGCACAAACTTTGGAATGTTGACGTAAACACCTGGCGTGCCCTGTGACCCACAACCTATTCCCCATGAAACGATTCCATATTGAACGTAATAAGGAGAATCTGGAAGCTGACATACTAACGGTGATCCTCCATCCCCCTGTATTTAAAGTAATTATTGGATAGGTTAGTTAGATAAGAGTGTGGATTAAATAATTATTAACCTAAGTATAAGAAAAATGAACGTTTTGAAAATTACAATTACCCGACACGTATCTCTGCCAGCTTCCCCTCCAGCACAAACAAAAGAGTTATGAAGTTTGAAATGCGGCCCTAGTCTTGTTCTTCTCAAAGATGTTTGACATTTCTCAACTGGAACGACTGGAAGTTCCACCTTTTTTAGAATAACTTGGTACTTTCCATCTTGACCTAGATATATACATAATAATTAAGTCTCAAAATCGGACCCGTCTAGCTGATTTGAATAACTTTATCAGACTTACTTAGTTCTAAAAATTTTTACATCTTACCAAACGTATTTTTTCCCCATCCAGACGCAAAGCATGTCTGACCATCAAAATTTTCGTTCAGCCTGGGCAAGCAAATGGTGTCAATATTCGGAGCAAATTTAACATCTTCTGTCAAGTAGAGAAGAGCAATGTCGTTAAACAAAGCCCCTGGATAGTATGCCTCGTGTACAACAATCTGAAATCAAATGATCCATTTGATAATAACGCAAAGTAAATGTTTTGTTTGATTGATGCTGTTTCAACAATGCAAAACTTACTTTGGAAACGTAACGGTCTTGATGAGGGTATAACTCATGAGGCGTTTGAGTATCCCATTCACCCAAACGAACCTTAAGTTCCTCTGGTTCTTTTCTGTTAAATATATAAGATTCCATTTTTCATAAATCACTTCTTTTTAGAAAAAACTTGACAATATTAAATTAATTTTGTTTACCCGTGCACGCAGTGCGCCGCAGTTAAAACAACTCGCGGATGAATCAGAGAGCCCCCACACAAGTAAATATTTAGAGTTGGCTTATCTGGCTGTTTCTCTTGTCTAACAATTGCAGCCATCCAAGGAAACTCACCGAATTGAGCTTCTTGATTATCCGCCCCAGTTATTCGAAACCCAACACCCCCAACATTTCGCTTTCCGCACACCGAATGTTCGAATGTCTTTGGTTTTTGTTGTGTTGGTTCTGTAGGCTTTTGCTTGAGATCCTAATTATAATCAAACACATAAAATGAAGTAAAAAATAATGATCAAAAAGTACCTTTGATGTGACGAACTTGAAAATTGATTAGGCAAAAAACCCTGACGATTTAATATTCTATTGAAATTTGAAATGCACATAAATTGAGCACAGTCACAGATCATAGAAGTAGATAATGAAAGAATCTACCTGACAACAAATATCGAAATAATGCGGACATGGTGAAGGTCGCGAGGCTCCAAGTCGAATATCAATAAGTCCTAAAACAGCTCCATCATCGACAACAGTTCCATTGTCTATGTTGCATAAGAAATACTTAACACACTCGCATGGCTTTGTCTCCTTCAAAATATCTTCAGAAGAAGTTTTTGAAGGACTGTTTTCTTGAGACGATGACTGTAAAGGTAAAACTCCTGATTCCTTTTCACCAGGACGGTTATCCGTAGCAGGGGCTAAAGCTACTTTTTCTGAGCTTCCTGAATTTAAAAACTCGTTTATTAATTCTGCATCTGTTTCTTCATCTTCATCTCCGACAACATTTTGAAAGTTTTGAATTAATACGGCTGCAACGACAAAGATCAGAAGTAGCTTCTGAAACCAGTTAAAACAAAGCCAACCCGTCCATAAAAATCACCACCACACAAACAAAAGATTTTAGAGATAACGTAATAATAATTATGCTTTACAATAAACTCACCATTTTGTACTAGCTCTTATTATCTTTCTGAATCACTGAGACATAACAATCAAATCTAGAATATCTTTTAGAGAAGAATTTTACTCATAAAGTATAATAGTGTTAAAAATGTATTAAGCTGGTATATTATGTATTACACGATGTGTAGAAACCAACCTGAGAAGTTATTGTGGTTTTTGCAACTATTAGGAATGACCAATGGGTAAAATTCACATTCGCAAATGAAAAAAAGGATAAAAGAATGGATTATAACCTCATTAATATGAGTTGTTTCTTCATTTCTGAACGGGTGGACAAAAGTAGATTCTTTTGGTGGCTAAAAGGCCTTAAAAGTTGACGTCAACCTATAAAAATTCTCATGGGAGGGGTATAAATGTAGCTTCTTCGTGTATGCAGTTTATCAAGAATTGTTATTTATGCAAATTATACATAATTGTAAGGTAAGTCAAGTTATTGTAATGGGGAAGCAGTATACACGAGTATCAGAACAATGCCATAACCTTTTGATTCTCATTTCTCTTTCAGTCTTATCGTATACCAAGATAACTTAATTTATTCACATGATTTCTTGAGCAAGCTTCTTGTTTTTTGAGTTGTCTTACAAAAAGTTGTATTTTTGTATTAAACACATTATGCAGATACTGTTTTGCTGTCCACTCAATTTTCTTGGAAAAGATGATAAAAAAATATGTCACCTATCTTAACTGGGTTTATTTATCTTATCCTAAAAGATCATTTAAAAAATGAAATACTATCCAAGCCATCCCAAATAGAACATTTACGTATTTCTAGCATTCATCCAAATCATATTTATTTATCATCAGCATTGGGTTGGTAGTTTGCAAATTATGGTAAATATTATGGATGTTCTTTAAATCAAGACTTTCTGGACTTGGCAAAGTTTTACTGCTTATAGCTCTCAGAATTCGCATTCGTTAGGTATGGATATAATAAGATTTCTCGCTTTTGACCTTGTAGATTCGTACGAACTTGTTATTCTGAATTCATGAAATACTCGTATTCAATTATCTTTAATCCAATTTAATTATTATAATGGCTATAAGGATTTCTTGAGGAAAACTATACTCATCCTATTTACCTCTTCAGTTTCCCTTCAATAATATTTTTTGTGTATTTTCGGCTTGAGAAATTTATACAAGCTCATAATATGATTTGCTACCATTGCTGTGCATTAATATTCACAGGCAATTTTTATGATAAAAAAGTAATATGTGTATAATAAACTTACACATATGTATAAGAACTAGAGGCTTATTACTTTATTCGTAGATTATGGATACTAAGATAAGACATATCAAGATATTCTACTAGAAAATCCAGTAAGCATGCTTCGAATGGTAGCTAATGAAATCTAATGTAGATGAAGATTTTAACTATCGGGCGGCTGCTAGATATTGGATATTTTGTATTGTGTTTAGACAGTTATGCTGTAACAATCAATGCAGAATGTTTATAATAGAATAACTACGATTAAAATAGATGAATGCGAGAATGCATCTAAAGAATTAGTAATTTATATGTCAATATGAACTCAATTTAAGTTGCATTTACAGTAAGATAAAAACTGTTGGTTTAATTTTTAAAATTCCAGTATGCAGTTGTTGTTGATGCTGGATCAACTCATAGTGATGTAATACTATATAAATGGCCAGGTTTGAAGCTTAATAATACTGGGGAAGTAAAACAAGTGTCCACATGCTATGTTACAGGTAATTGGTCTAAGCTTCAACGTAAGCGTAACGCATTGTATTTGCTTTTAATAATTAATTGCCAAATCTTCTGCTAACTTTGAAGGGGGAATCGCTCAAGTGCTCCCTGGTAATATTTCCGATTACTTCGACAAATGTTTCTCAAGCGTAGAAAAACAAATTCCAGAAGAATCCCGACCTAATGCAGAAGTTCTTTTCGGTGCAACTGCTGGAATGCGGCTTCTTAAGTGAGCATGGAAAATATTGAGATTTCATAAGTTGTAACATACTTAGAGATATACTTTTCAATTTTGTAATGCATTTAATTGTTTGTTTGATCAGTGCAAGTGACTCTGCCAAAGCAAATGCTACGATCAATAGTGTCAAAAAGTATTTAAAAGATATTAAATATACAGTTAAAGAATCAAATGTTGGTATCATTTCCGGTTCCTCGGAAGGAATCTCTGGATGGATCACAATTAACTTCCTAAAGGATACAATTTATTCCGAGGTTGGTAACTTGAATTGGAATTTATAATTACATACTAACTACGAAGCTTTTTTGTTGGCCTAATGCTTTAATTACTCCAAAATCTTAAGGTTGGGCATCTGAATGAAAGTTTTGGAGCGTTGGATCTTGGAGGAGCATCCACTCAAATAACCTTTGAAGTGTCCGAAAAGGATAAAAATGAAAAACTTGTTAGTCCGCTGAATCTTTTTGGCCATAGATTCTTTGTATTTAGTCAAAGTTTCCTTTGTTACGGCGTGGTACAAGCTTTAACACGTTATCGAGCTACTCTTTTACAGGTTTTACAATTACCCTAAATTACACTTTAAATATGAAAACGGTAGTGTAGAAACATGTAAGTAACTGTCAAGCATACTTAAACAATTTTCAGGAACATATTAGTAATAATAAGCCAAATACTACAAATGTGATAAGCCCTTGTGAACCATTAGGAAGAATTGTATCTCTTAATGGTACTTATTTCAACACTCCTTGCTTGTACCCTTCTCAAAGTTTTCTTTCATCTCTGGTAAGCAGTTTACGTTTTGTGTTCCACATCTGTACGGACGGATGAGATTATTTGATTTTTTTAAAAATCTTCAGACCGATACGTATAATTTTGAGGGATCTAATGATTATGAAGGATGCCAAAGTAGCGTTACCAGTTTGCTCGATGTATCAACTTGCCAAAAATCAGGATGGAAAAATTGCATGGACCCTTCAAATATTCCGAAGGACGTTAGCCAAAGAAAGTTCATGGTGAGATGATATTATTTTCATCCACTGTCACTTCAAAGGGCACACTAATTCTACTTTGTACACTTTTAAAATCAATACCATTTTTTAGGGGTTTTCGTCTTTCGCCTATGTGGCTAATACATTGATGATCAGTGAGCAAACAACGAGGTTGGATTATGAAAACAAAGTTAAAGTATTGTGTGCTTTATCTTATCAAAAGCTACAAGAGTTTAAAGCCCAAAATGAGAAAAACAGTAGGTCTTTTAAAATCTATAATAATATAAGGGTTAAGCTTATAATGTCAACTTAAGTAATAAAAAAGTTAATGTGAGTTTTACTATTTATCAGAACTTAAAGACTTGGAGACATCATGCTTTAAAGCACAACTTGTTTTAACGATGCTCAGTAATATTTATGGATTTAACACGGACGAAAGTTGGGAAAATCTTCAATTTAGCACCAAGGTAATATTTCATTTAGCTTTGTATTTTAAATTTTGGTAAAAGTCTATGGAACACAATATAAAATAATTGTTTACACAAATTGAGGACACTGAATCTATTGTTTTAGATAAATGGAACTTCGTTAGGATGGTCTTTAGGCTATATGGTGAATGCAACTGAAGAAATTTCAGCAGGAAATAGTGTTCCGCAACTTCCTACCGTTCCATTTGCATTACTTCTAGTCTTATTTGCCTTGTTTCTAATAATCAGCATTGGTTTCGTATTTCATGGAATCAAGATAAGAAAATCTGCCTCATACCAAAGGTTGCTGCCTTCATAATTCATTAATAGTATCCACTTATTAATATACTAGTCATTGTTAAGCTTGAACTGTTAACCCTTCTAAATTACTTGAAAGTACTAAAGCATGCTTGGTAATTTCAAGAGTATTAATTTGCTTATACAATTGTTCAATTAACAATTGAATTAAATCATGCTACTTCATTGCTGAGGTATTGTCGAATAATTTTACTGAAGGTTCTTTTCTACCATGCAGCTCCAAAGTATCTGTCCCCATATAACTCCATTCAGTCTGCCTGATATTTCCGAGTCTCAACAGAGTGACTTTTCCTGTTCGTAATCTTTTCACTAGAATAATACGAAGGAATGAAGAGTTAGTCAAATTCTTTCCGGTGGAAACTGCATCTTGTACTCAATTACATCTGAATGTTAACAACCGACCCTCATTCAAGTGATTCCTGCATTTCAGTATTTCAATGCTGATACTCGACGATTATTTTGTTTTCGATTAAATAGACTTTTAAAGGACGAGGTCAGTTATTAAATGTACAAACTGCAAAGGATGCATCTTTATAAGTAAGACTCTACATTTATTTTTACTTTTGTATCAAATATAAAATTTTAGAACATGTTTTAGATGTGCAACGACCGTAACCCCCAATCCTTTTAAATAATAGTCTACGTTTACTAGTATTGACTCATTATATAATTACGTTGAAAACAACTGCCTCCTCCTATTACAACGTGGTTGTTGCTTCACTACTTAAGACATGCAAATTTACCCTTCGTTTTACAGGCTTTTTTTGTTTGATGGACTAATAATAAATTGTTCATCAGTTTTAAATCCAATTTCACAATAAGTATAAAACTATAAATTTGATACACTTACTAAATGCACTTAAAACTTTCTACAAATGTTCAATTACCTTATTTATGTTGTTCGTATGCTTTATGTAACTGTTTGGTATAGGAGAATTCATGTATACATTTTGATCTTTACCCTACACAAACATAAACAATATAATTTTATAAACTGATAATAAAAATAAACTAATCCAAAAAAAAAACTATAATACACATACTGATAAAGAATACAGCGTTAAACCTAAACTTGAATACAACAAAAACGAAGTGGTTTTTTTTTTAATTACAAATAATGAAAATTTTTTTTTTAACATTTATGTACTACTATACTGTTGTGCTATTTTTATACAAGGATAAATACAGCTTAATTGTCTTGAAGATGCTAACATGCAGATTCTTAATTTCGCTGGGAAGGAAGTTTAGTTCTGGCTTTAAATGTAGTATTACATGTATCGCACATAAATCCAAACATCGTTTGAAGAGGACGTTTAACACAGTCTAAAACAAAGTTATTGTTGAATAAATTTAACTGAACTGATGAAATGATTATTAAACCGCCAGTAACACGCAACTGCATTTAAAAACTTACTTTTATGCACCCATTTCTCACAATTGCGGCATTCCAATAAATTTTTGTCATCCAATTTTAGATGGCATTTAAGACAACTTGGGCAGTACTGTCCCTTTTTGTAGACTTTATGACAGGAAACACACAACGAATGGAGAAAGTACTTGAACCCTTTCTCTCCTTTCTTAAACTGAAATCAAGAATCAGAGCATGATCATGCTGTAGGTGTTAATACAATCGAAATGTTTACTCCTCGATTCACTATTCAGCACTGCTCTACATAAACTAACACTTTAATACTTTACCTCATGATGCCATTCTGCCATTCGATCATCCTGAGCCGGTACAGTACTTCCACAGGAATGACATAAACTGCACGCTCCGCAATGCCATCGGCCATTCGGTACTTTTCTTAATCCAACACAGTATATGTGGTATCTGAAAGAAATACAATATCGGTACAAACATGGAACACACTAAAGAAATGAAGAATTTAGAAATACGGGAAATGGATTCTCACCCTCTATCACAACAATCACAGAAGAGCATTTTATCTTCATCTGCAGAATCGTTGCATTCAATACAATTTTTGCAGTCGTTGCATTGCCAGTCATATTTTCGAATAAATGGCACCATGTCCAAAGACAAATCCAAACATGTAGGATGATCTATTGTTGATTTAAGTAGAAATAATGAGATATGAAAGGAATAGGCATAATTGAAATTGAACATTTCACTTACTGGCAACATCGCATTTCGCACAATGTATTAAAACTTCGGATCGACCGTCTTTGTTTTTGAAAGCATCGCCATTACAAGTCCGGCACACGCCCTGAGATTCCCTTTCATTACCTTCGCTAAATGAGATCATACCATCGTTCGTCGATTCATCTATCCCATTTTCAAGTTTTCTTACATCGCTGCATTCTTCATCGCTGCTTGATGATCTACATACATTTAGAGGAAAGAAAATTTATCTATAATTCGGATATACTAAAAGTAAGAAAAGTTGGTCTTACGAAGAGTCATCAGAAGAAGAGGAGGAATCAGACTCCGAGTCGCTTTCATCAGAGTCAACAGCATTTTCCAAAATTGGTCCGTACAATACCGTATTTAAAGGCATATATTTTAACTCCGTCGACGAATAACTGTATAAAAATCTCTATTATTAAACAGCTTTCCCTGTATTTCGGTAAGAATCATCATATTTATCCCACATACCTTTTAAAATTGTCACAATACTGACCAGGCAGTACTGATACTGGGAAATTGCCTACTTTCGTTGCTTCTTTAGGAAGTACATTCATTTTCCCCTTCGGGTAGTTTAAAGTACCTGTCTGAAGATCAAATGAACAAGATCTGTCTTCTTTTCTTTCTTTATTAAACGCCGAGTTCCAATTGGCACATGCGTTTCGAATTCTTCCAATAAATTCAACAGATCTATCCCTAGTAGAAGGAAGAGGCCCAGGTGTTGTAGCAACTTTCAGTTTAGCTAAATCTTTCTCTCTTCTTTCTTGAATTACTCTATTGTAACGTTCATATTTTTCGGGGAAGTCGTTGAACAATATGTCGAGTACATCAGTACTTTTAACAGCAGTAAGACCCAGATCACACTGAGTTTCTGACACAATCTTCTGTTGTCTTAAGAAATCCCTCTCTTCCATTTCAACTACACGTCTCTTTAACTCAGGATATTTTCTTCTAAATGATTTCATCCCCAAAAACTCCGTAATTTGTTCCTGCAGAAAGTAATAATCTGCTTTGCTATCATCTTGCGGCCACTGATATTCATAAATTGTGTCTGCTGTTACTGGTTTTCTATCATGACAAAATTTAATGAAAAGATTAGTCATTTATTGCAAATTGAATGAAAAAATAAAGGACGTTAATGTTTATTCTTAAGTTCCGAACCTTTCATCCAGAAAATCCTTTGAAAACTTTTTGGCTTTTGTCGTACTGGTAGATGCACTTGTTGAACTAATGTTACTTGCTCGGGATTCTTCGTCTTGAATACTTAACAAAGGAGTGCCTAAATCAAAATTAGCAAGTAAAAATGAATAAATAGTAAATGGTCACTCAAAAACAAAAATCGAGATTATTTGTCAAAAAAATTTACATGCAGCAGATGAAACTGGGGTTGGCTTATCAGACGAAGTTTTAATATCTGCACTCATTCGTGTCTCTTCTTCAAAAACTTGCACCGGTGGGGGCTCCTTAATAACTGGCAATTTGGGTGACTTCTTTTTTTCTGTTTTTAGTGAACGCCTAGCTCCTCTTGCACCTCTAGATCCTTTTAACGGAAATTAAGTTTTGTTGAACAATATTAAATAATTATAGTACTCCAAGGTGACGATAAAAAGTGAAACATAAATCTTTTTAATTACCTCTAGCCCTTGACCCCCTGCCTCTTCCTCTTGCTCGTGACTTAGTGGGCGTCAGTAAAATATCGGGACTAAGAGAATCATTAACTTCAGCATCACCTTCAAGTGGAAGATCTATATCAACATCAGGACTTGAAGAATCTGGGCCCGGAGCTTCGATTTCCGGTTCTGAATCTGGGGGTTCAGACTTCGGAGTCTCGATCATGGATTCAACAACGGGTTCTTCAGGCTCGACTTTTGTAGGTGTCGAAAGCCTGTCTACTTTAGCTTTTAAACCAGATCCCCGAGGTCTACCTCGTCCTCGTCCCGTTCCCCTTCCTCTTCCTCGACCCCGAGAAGGAGAAATTTGGGTAGTATCAGGTGGAGTGTCTGCCACAATTGGTTCCGGTTTAATATCCTCCGTAATTTCTATAGGTGAGTTGCTGTTCTCAACTTCTTCCTCATTAGCTTCTTTCCTTTTTCGCATTTTGATGCGGGGAACAACCATGTCTGTCATGTAATGCTTTGTTGGTTTCCTTTTTCTCTGTGTTCTTCTTGCATTTCCATCTCCGTCATTATTAGAAGTTAATTTATCATCTCGGATTTCTTCAGAGGCTTCTAATCTTCCTTCTGAATCTAAAGCTACCTTTTGGATATCATCTTCAAAATCCATTTTCATTGTTTCTTCTGCCAGTTTTATCTGTTCAGTTTCACTTTCAGCCTGCTGAGAGACAGCCAACCGTTTTTGCTTTCTGCCACTTACTTTTTTGGATTCTGCAGCAGCAGATGGTGAGTCCAACATAGGACGTTTACCCTTAATCTTAACTGTGTTGTTTTCGATTGCTTTAGCCTTTTGGGGTACTTCCTCGGTACTTATTGCGTTACTAGTTTCATTATGAGTGTCATGTTCTTCTTGCAAGGAAGAATTATCTGCAATGGTACTTATCTGGTTACACTCTGAAGCTAATGAGATCGGTTTACTAACTGTTAGGTCCTGCTCACTAACAACGTTATCATAATTATCAACAGGAGCTTCAACTCCTCTTCGAATGTGTAATTTAATTCCAGGCTGAGCAGAACTGGATGGTGAAACAATTAATGTGGATTGAGGAGTCTTTTGTAGCCCCGAACAATCTTTAAGGCGCAGATCTTCTACCAAATTTGCCTCAGAACTAGACCCGGGTTTAACAAGTTTTTTCATTTTTACACCAGGTATCTGCTTTGGCAAAATTGGTTTTTTTATTCGTAGAGGAGAGAGCAGAGGGGGAGGCCCGCGAGGATTATTGTTAAGAAAATGCCTAACCCCAGATTGTAAAAATCGTGGTCTTGGAAGAGAGGCTGGGGTATTATCTATTACATCTACTAAACTGCTGATTTTTTGAAGCGAATCCCGTGGCTCTGAAGGGTGTTCCCCAGTTCGCTCGTTCTCAGCTGGCGTGGAATAACTTTGAAACTGAGATGATTGCAAAGAATTTCGACGGGACTCGATACTTAACGATTTGGGCATTCGAACTGGTACATCATTTGCAGAATCTTCTTCGTTACTCACGAGAGTGCTTTTGAAAGAAGTACTTTCTACATTACATGACGGTGTCGAAAGCTGAGGAAGTCGTGTTGTAATTTTCATTTTAGGAGCTCTTCGAACTTCTGCAGAAGCAGCACCACTGTTGTCAATCATGTCCCCAGGAGATGAAGTCTCAATCACTGAATATCTAGCATCTGCAGAAGTACTGGGCATTTTAGACTGTAATCCAGTGAACACTAGTTTAGGAGGTTTGCGAATAGGTATATTTCTACTTGGATCTGCGTCTTCAATCAAGCTGCTTTGAAATGAAGGGCCACTTAAATTGTTTGACGATGAAAAACCTCTATTAATTTTCATTCTGGGAGCCCTACGTTGATCTTGACCCTCCCCACCTTCTACTCCAGAATCAGACCTCCGCACACTTACAGGAGTCACCTCCAACCCTCGAGGCAGCATTGTAGGTAATCCGCCTTTAAAAATCAACTTTGGTGTTTTAGGTGGTTCATTTGTTACATGACCAGAATCTCCCCCAGATGTACTTTGAACCAAGGAGCCCATTCCAGAGTTCCTAGCATGTCTTGAATCTGTAGATGAATTAGCTGCATTAACTGACGATACACCTGTAAATATTAGTCTTGGCAGTTTGCGAGGCGAGGTACTACTAGATCTATCTGTTTCGACTCCAACAGGAGTACTTTGAAAAGAACCACTTCCAGTAGCCTTAAGTAGCAATCTTGGAGCAGTTCCCGAACTCCCTCCTAATGAAGGCGTAGGTAAAAACCTATTACTTGATGACGACACCCTTCGTTCTTGGTTATGTAGTCGGGGTTGTTGTTGTGTTGGTTGTGGAAGAGGTAAATCTTCTGAAGTATCATTATTCATTGTTGAATCAGGACTCTGATACGGCTCCATTCTTATGTCTTTATGATGACTTTGGTTTACTGCAAAACGAAAATGAATAAATTTTAATTTATGTACTTGGTAACCTAGCTGATTGTGATTGTGGTTATTGCCGGTACTTAAAAAACCATTCTGTATCTCTTCTCTTGTACTTGTAGGACTACTTTCTTATACTAACTTTAAATTTCTCTATCTGTCACATCTAAATGCATTCAATTTGGACTTTTCTCTTGTTGTCGCTGAATAATGAATATGAATACGTAACGCCAAATACTGACAGAAGCACATAGGCCAGCCCAGCCGTAAACACAAACCACTCTGCACTCTCATTATGCATTAGCTAATGTTTATGTGTCAAGGTCAATACTCAGCACTGGATCTTCTGACTTCTACGAAACTAAATTCAAGTAATTTCAGCGTAAGTATAAAAATTATAATTGACCAAATCGACTTGCTCAGTTTAAGGCTTGATTACTTCAGATAAACAATAAAAGACCATCTGACCATCTCCAATCTCACAAAAGATATAAAATAAAATAAATACATACATTTAACATTGACTGCGATTGCAAAAATTAAACTCTCAACTCACACTACTAAATGTCGATCGATGTTACCAAAATATCAAACATTTAATGAGATACACAACACACAATTGACAATAGTGTATTGCGCTAAATATCAGAACAAGATCAAAGCTTGACAGGGTTTGAGAATGGAATCAACTGCAGGCCTTACATCTTATGTATTATGCATAACCTACAGTATAAGTATAATTTTTAGAAGCGTCCAGCCAACTCACAGCTGGGACTGGGAGTTGGGAACTACAATTTTGAATTTATGATTTACATGAATTACATACAATGCGCGATATACGAGCCACAATAACAAATAAATACAACAAATATTTAGACTATGGACTGTATCAATATGCAATAATCAAAATGATTAACTTACAACTTACAATAATCTAATTGTTGATTGTAATTTGTAATAAGATTCCTCTCAACTGTCAGTCAGCGGTTGGCAGTAGTCCAGTCAGCCATCAGTCACAGGTCACAGTCTCACAGGAGGACCATCAACAATGTCAACAGTCAATAACCAATGTCAAATATCACACCACACAATGACTCGCATTCAGCACTAATTAAAGTTAAAAGTTGAGCCTGAGTTGAATTGAGAGATTACTATTATGTATTACATAACATGACACATAAGCATAATACGTTCTTCGGACAAGAAATGATTTATCAACAATTATGAATTACCAATCTAACTAACGTCGCTTTCGCTTCCTTTCAATTTTTCCCTTGGCACTTTTTGCTTTTTAAAACATGACATATTTTTAAGCAGTATCTTTCTGCAGTTGAAAGCTCACAACAGTCAAACAATATTTTAATCAGTCTGATCTGTCACTTTTCACTCGAATATATTAAATTTTTAGGTATTTTGTTCATTTGTTCGTGATAGTGCCTTCTGTTGCCAATTTATTTTTACTCCGGTCCGGTGTGTGGTGTGTCACTTCACCAGCAATACTCTCTTTTGTCTCCTGTTACATATTACTACTGACTGGCTGATGTATGGATGTATGTGAATATTGTTAACTGCTACAAACAATAAAATGTATACCTCAATTAAATGCAATGAGAAAGGACCAGGAACAGGAAACCCAAAAAACCGAGGTTGCAGGAATATTTCAATTTCAGTGTTCTTTACTGTCACTGCACACTGCAATCCCCATAGTTATCTTGCTTTACACTTAAGTAGTATTAATTATAAAGTGAGTTAAACTGTAATTAAAATGCAGAGCCGAAGAGATAAGGATTAGAGCGAAAAACCATGACACATTAATATTATTATAAAAATTATAATGCTGGTGTGCATAGATGATGAATGGTTGACGGTCTGGCTGGCTGGCTGGATGGTGGTGGTGGATTGGCAGCAGGAGCAGAGCTAGAGTAAATTATACATATTGGTCCGTATGAATAAAAAGGAGCAAATGCTCCGAAGTAAAAAGTAAAAGCAAAAGCTTTGGCTCCGAAGTAAAAGCTCGAAGTAAAAGCATCTACTTCAAACCGTATGAATAAGCTTTTACTTTTACTTCGAAGCAAAACTTCGGATTACCATAGCATTTGCTTCAAATAATCGATCAGACTCGAACTTTTCCTATAGTTACGAAAACAATTCCAAATTTTTATTTTTTTAGGATATAATAATTCAAGGCTCGTAGACACTCGTTGCTCCAGAGCAACGAGTGTCTACGAGCCTTGATAATAATTTACACAAAACCTTATGCCCCTTGCATAATAAAACTTTCATGAAATGACTTTGGTGGTGGCAGTGCAGTGGGTAATGATAGTGCCAACAAATTCAATTGCGATCCTTCATTTTACATAGACTTGCTGTGCACTTTAATTTAGTCCGCCCGGTTTCATATGTGTTTTTTTACAAACAATGCAGCGTCATTGATATAATTAAAACAATAAATTCAGTATGAAAGTTTCATTATTTTTAGCTATGCCGAACTTCAGCATTTTAGTATAATCTTGGCACGCATCAGCTCAGTTCTGCTAAGTTTTCAAAAATTTTATAGTCATTTGAAATTTCTTGAATTAATTTTTAAAATAGTAACTATCTTAAAAATAATTATTATCTGACAGTTAGGGAGTTTGTGTCTGATTTGTTCATACCAATTAAATTAAATTTTGATGCAAAGCTAAGCTAAAATTGAAATTAGTTATGTTGTAAAACCTTATATGGTACAAATAGCAATAACGATAATGAACTTAGAATTAATCCATATTGGTTTTCAATTATTAAGCTATCGCTCACAAAATACACTTGTCTTTTGTCCTTTCTCCATAATTCATCCGATATTTCCAAGGTTTTCCAAAACCTTTTTTCTTCTTAGGATCAAAAGTAGAATGGTTTTTGTTCTTTCTCATCAAACCATCTCGCTTCATCAACAACAAATTCAGTTAACAAATTCTAATAAATTCTAACTCTTTTTATCCATGTTCATTTTAGCTATATGTCTACTAAGCATGAAGCAATTAAAAAAGAAAAAACAGGTTGCTTGTCGATTAATTTGACTGAGACAACTTGTTACTGTACTTTCACTGTATTTAGAATGTTGATAGTTTTGTAATAAATGTGTGTGTAGTTATCAATATGTGGTCTCGCATAATATCCCACATAAAACATTAATGGTAAAAATACCATTTCAATTTGCATATAATTACTTCATAAAAATTTATCATCAAAATTTTTATTGTAATATGTCTGATTAAAAAAAATTCATTTTATTCGCATAAAATAGCCTGCATCTGACAAATATTTCTGAACGCAAAATTCATGACCCCTAAACAAGAGAATCTCAATTTTGTTTTAATAAGAAATTCTAAACTTGTGTAAATCAGCAAAAGCAAGCTATTTTAATCTGAATAACTATATAGAATATTTATCATGAAAAAAGTAAGTCGAAATAGCTCATAATATCGTCAAAAAACATTAAAAAGTAAATGGTGAAGCTCCTAAAA